>JASIRB010003442.1:0-120971 GCA_030323885.1 Branchipolynoe longqiensis
CCCCCCCCCCCCTCACACACACACACACTCTACCACCACCACTGCGCCGGCCGGGCCCTCACCGTGGAGGAGGCGCTGGTTCCGGCCGTTAAGTGGCTGACACGTGTTAGCAGGCAGGTGATGAAAGGCTGACCCCACTCCGGGAGGTGAGAGGATCCACTCCGCGCCCGCCAGGGGGCAGCAGGAGGAGGAGGGGCCGAGCGTACACAAACACGCTCAAGGGCACCTGGAGGTGGGGGCCCGTCGCACTACACACTCACCGACTGTTCCCACATAAGTGGTTTCGGTGACTGCTGTGTAGTGGTGCAGTGTGTTGTAGCCCTGTGGGAAGGCATTGCATTTGTGACAGCTGCATTAGAATGACAGTCACTCCATTGTGACAGTCACCACAGTATGGCAGTCACCACAGTATGGCAGTCACCACAGTATGACAGTCACCACAGTATGGCAGTCGCTACAGTATAACAATCACCACAGTATGACAGTCACTGCAGTATAGCAGTCACCACAGTATGACAGTCACTACAGTATGACAGCCCCTCCAGTATGACAGTCACTCAAGTATGACAGCCAGTGCATCATGAAATTCAAGTATTATTGTCACTGCAGTAGGACAGTCACTACAGTATGACAATCACTACAATATGACATTCACTCCAGAATGACAGTCACCCCAGTATGACCGTCACTACAGTATGACTATCACTACACTATGAAGGCCTCTCCATTGTGACAGCCACTCTAGTATGACAGTCACACAATATGACAACCACTGCATTATGACAGACAGTTCAGTATGGCAGCATCTCCATTGTGACAGCCACATGAGTATGGCAGTCACTCAATATGACAGCCACTGCAGTATGACAGCCAGTTCAGTATGCCAGCATCTCCATTGTGACAGCCACACCAGTATGTCAGTCACTCAATATGACAGCCAGTTCAGTATGCCAGCATCTCCACTGTGACAGCAGCACCAGTATGGCAATCACTCCAGTATGAGAGTCACTGCATCATGACACTGAAGTATGACAGCCCTTCCAGTATGACAGTCATTCCAGTATGACAGCATCTCCATTGTGACAGCTACTAACGTATGTCAGCCACTCCATTGTGACTTCCACTCCACTATGACAGACACTCCGGCAGGACAGTTAACCAACATGACAGTCACTACAGTAGGACAGTCACTTTTATATGACAGCCACACCAGTATGACAGTCATCCAGTATAACCGCCACTGCAGTATGACAAGCCCTCCAGGATGTCCATCCTCCATCTTGTATTTCTCTTTTCTGGGGTTTGGGAGCCTGAGGCCTGACTCGACCTCGCCATAATAAACGACAAGCTTTTCCCCTCGGACATCAAGCCTCATAGCTGGCAACAACTGCTTATTATTAGTGTTGATGTTTGCCACATGGTGCTTTGCTTCTTATTGAACAGTACCATCTAGATTCTTGATTCTAGATTTTAAATGCTGGATTGCTCTCGCCGTATACAGCAGAAATTACTACGGTTTTGAATTGCTGCTTTATTTTGATATAACTATATTATTAGGTTGACCCCTATAATCTACCTTACCATAGTTTCATTTTAATTTGATTATACATAACTTTGGAGACATGGAGCGGATGGCCGAATGAGTTAGAGCGTCCGTCTGCTGTGTTTGATAGATCGTGGTCGAATCAAACCAATGACTTAAAAATTGATACTTGTTGCTTCCTAGCCAGAAAAAGAAAAGAAATTTGTACCCAAAAAAAAGAAGAAAAAAAAAGAGAAATATTTGACTTTAGATGTTGCTATGATATATAGCAACAACAAACAAGAACTGAGATGGAAGTATCAACAAAGTACCGTAAAGGTTAAAGGTGTGCTGGACTAGAGACTGATGCGCGGCACAGAACAGTGAGTCTCCACTTACTGCGCATGCGTGCATATCTGACGGCATGTCGACAGTGCGCTTATTTAAATGAGGCAGTCGCTATCAGCTTACAGCGTCCAGTGTTGGTTTTATCAATTATGGATGCGTCTGGCTGGAGGGTAAAGGTGGGTCGGGAGGGAGGGGGCACACCCCTCACACACCCGCCTGTACACACCCCTCACACACTCGCCTATACTCACCGCACCCCGCACATACTCACCAAACTGACTGCCGCCGCTTCTCGAGCCACCACCAAACTCTGGCAACGCGCCACACAGAAGGAACAAGTACGGAACCCTTATTCAATAAGCTGGCTCTGGTACACCCTGGTCAGAACTAACATCCCCCATCCAGTCAGCCTTCCTGCATCTACCCAAGTCGCAGTCAGCCACTTCAGGACTGGCTACCGCCGTTGGATTGATGTCCCCAACCTCCAGCGCTGTCCCTTACAACTAACAGGAACCCCACCCGCTGCCTAACTAATCCCATCCTCACTTCACTTCTTCCTCTGGCCTTGGCCAGGCTTACTGTGCATACCGGTGAATCTGGAGGGACTGAAGTTTGGATCCTGGTCGAGTCAAACCAATGACTTATAAAATAGGTACCTGTTGCTGCTCGGCGCTTGGCATTATAAGGTCAGGACATAGACTGGGCGCACAGTGTCAGGATAATGTGACTGTGTGGGACATCAGGTCATGGTGCCGGCAGTCTGATTTAGCAGTGGGGCAGCACTATAAAGTCACTATGAGTGCACACTGTCACAAGTCGGTGCACGTCCTGGTATGGCCTAGGGTCTTACTGGGGCGTAAAACTACACCAACCACCCAGCCTCCCCCGGCCCTCTCAGAGGACTGTGGTTGGGCTCTTAGGCTGCCTTTTTCCTTTTGACCCCTACCCATCGGAAGCCAACTCCCAACCATATGGGACCACTTTTAGCAGTGCCCATACAGTGCTGCACATTTGCAGCCTTCAGCGCGCCAATGCGACTCAAAACTCCCCAAAAACAAACAATACTCACCCTCACACATCAACACCCCTCACACATGCACACCCCTCACACACACCTATACATACACACACCGCCTACAGACTCACACCCTCACACATCAACACCACTCACACATCAACACCCCTCACACATGCAAACCCCTCACACACATCTATACACACACCGCTCACATACTCACACCCTCAGACACCAACACCCCTCAGACGTGCACACCCCTCACACACATCTATACGCACCCCTGACATACTCACACCCTCACACATCAACACACCTCACACATGCATACCCCTCACCCACCCACCTATACATACACTCACCGCCTACAGACTCACACCCTCACACATCACGACCCCCTGACACATGCACACCCCTCACACACATCTATACACACACGCACCCCTGACATACTCACACCCTCATACATCAACGCCCTTCACACATTCACACTCCTCACACATGCACCCCTCTCACACATGCACACCTGTCCACACACCCCTCACACCAATACACACACCCCTCACACCAATACACACACCGCTCAGACACCTACACCGTTTCACCGACGCACACACATACCCCTCACACACCTATATCTATGCACACACGCCGCATACACGTATATACACGCAAACAACTCACATATGCACTCACACACATCTATACACACGCACCCTTCGCACCCCCACACACACCCGTCACACCTATATACCCACCCACACTCACACACACGTTATGATGAATATGGCAGTCGCACTGTATCATAGCTCATGTTGGGGTGGTTGAAGAACGACTGCGGTAGGCCTGAGTGATTTACGAGCAGAGTGTGGGCGAGGTGGGACGGGGTGGGGCGGGACGCAGGGCGGGGCGGGGAGCGGGGTCCTAGTCTCAGGGAACGGGGAGCATGGCAGGGAGTGGGGCGGAGCGCGGTGCGGGGGGCGGGGAGCGGAGAGGCGAGTTAGGCGGGGAGCAGCGCAGGGATACTGGGTGCCGGGTACGGGGCGGGGAGCAGCTCGCCCCGGTGACGGTATCCGGACGAGTTGCTCGGGTTCTCCGACTGATATCAGCCGGTGAACTCGACCCGCCCCGCCAGCCGGGACCTCCCGGGACCTCCCGGGACCTCCCACGGGCCCCGCCAAGCCGCTGCCACGGGCCCCTCTCCCGGCCGCGCCGCAGGCTCCCCCCACGCGCCTCGCCCCCCCCCCCCCCCCCCCCCCCCCCCCCCCCCCCCATCCCCCATCCCCCCACCCCCGTCACCCCAACCCAACCCGGCACTACCCACACCCCGCCACACCGGCGTAGCCCCGACAGGCGTATCAAGTGACGGGCCGGCGCATTAATCCGGGCGCGCCCTTAATGAGCGCGCCGACTCGCGCCGCTTCGCGCCGGGGCCTGAACGCCGCTCAGGCGCGCATGCGCCGCCGGTTCGCGGCCAATCAGATAGCGCGCGGCCGTGCGGCCCAACATGTGAACCCCGCGGGCCCCGCCTCTCGGGTTGCCGAGGTCGGCGGACACTGGATCCTTCGGCAATCAGCGGTCGGTGTCCATGGTGACAGCGGCATCCATCACCTCATTGGTGGCGGCTGTGATCGGGCCGCACGCCGCCCACGGCCCGGCGAGCAGGGGCGGGGGGCGCGGGGGGGGGGGTGGTGGTAGGTGGCTTGCGGTACCTTATGCTACCTTATGGGACATCATAGTACATCATGGTACCTCAGGGCCCGTTCTGGTAATGTTCATAGTTGCCCTGTGGTATGGTACAGTACTATTTGGTACCAGGCTAACAAGTAATGAGAAAATAAAGTGTCTTCTGGGAAACACCAAACTAGAACAAGTAGACAACTACCGATATCTGGGAGTGGATCTAGACAGACACCTAAATTATGACCTCTGCATAACAAATACTATAAAAAAAGTAAACCATAAAATATGGCTACTGGCTAAACTGAGATACTACATGACTGAAAGCATGGCAATTAAAATATATAAAGGCATGATCCTCCCCTACTTTGACTATGGCGATGTAGTATACATGGGAGGAAATACAAAACTATTAAACAAACTACAGGTGCTACAAAATAGAGCCCTCAAGGTATGCCTTCAGGTGAACAAAAGATATCCCACAATCGAATTACACAAAAAATGCAATGCAACACTACTAACAAGTAGAAGGGAAACGCACCTCAAAATACTGGCGCACCATTACACCACAAAACCAGCTACACAGCAACCCCCCGTAGGGACACCAGGCAAATGGCAGCCCCAGTGCTACTGACAGCAATAAGTAACACCAAAATTTATGAGAGAAGTGTATTTGCCATGGCGGCACATGCCTGGAATAATCAACCCACACAACAACGGGCAATCAAAAGCATGGACCACTATAAAAGGTCCTTAAAGAAAAATAATACACAACCACCCACTGAAGAAACAATATCTCACCTGATCTTGGGCGCAGTCACTGCTTGCTGTGTTCTGGCACAAAAAGCAAAAGACCGGCCAGAAAAGATGGTAGATATCACAAATACGGAAACTAGCCCTACTAAGTACTAAGGAATTCGAAATGACTATCACCATAGGGCGCAGTCCGTCTGTGTATGTGTATTGGCACAAACCAAAGCAGAACCAGGCAGACCACGGTCATGCATCCGAATCACCCTGAAATACAAAATGGCTAACCATACAACACAGCCATCCCGCCTAGTCGCAGTCCTGAAGGGTCCAGGGGAGTTCTGGCACACTGGTGTACTATCTAAGGACAGGGCATGGGTGAAAGGATGCTGTAACAAACCACAATGGGATGGGATCCTCTCCCACAGGCCTGTATGTCATCTGCATAGATGTACATAGTAGGCTAAGTTATCATACACAGGTTAGGAACAAACTTGAAAATTTAAAAAAAAACTAATATAGAAACTACTAACACCCAAAACCGCAAAGGTTGGCCCGAGAAAGATCAGGTAAAGACTCCTGAGTGCGGGACCAGACCAATCTAGTCCCACAGTTGTCCAGCGTTGAAAACAAGCAACCTCACGGGAGCTTATACGTTATGGGCAGAATAAAAAACTTGTCACAAAAAAAAAAAAAAAATGGTTATGGTAGCATTAACGGTGACATTTATGGTGATGCTAAAGGTAATGTTTATACTTATAGTTGTCCTGTTGTATGGTTATGGTAGCATTAATGGCAATGTTTATGATGATGCTAAAGGTAATGTTCATAGTTGTCCTGTTGTATGGTTATGGTAGCATTAATGGTGACATTTATGGTGATGCTAAAGGTAATGTTCATAGTTGTCCTGTGGTATGGTTATGGTAGCATTAACGGTGACATTTATGGTGATGCTAAAGGTAATATTCATAATTGTCCTGTCATATGGTTATGGTAGCATTAACGGTGACATTTATGGTGATGCTAAAGGTAATGTTCATAGTTGTCCTGTGGTATGGTTATGGTAGCATTAATGGCAATGTTTATGATGATGCTAAAGGTAATGTTCAACGGCAATGTTTATGATGATGCTAAAGGTAATGTTCATACTTATAGTTGTCCTATGGTATGGTTATGGTAGCATTAATGGTGACGTTTATGGTGATGCTAAAAGTAACGATCATAGTTGGTATGCTTATAGTAGCATTAACTGCATATCCTGTGAAATGGTTATGGTAGCATTAATGGTGGTGTTTATGGTCACACTAAAGGTAACGATCATAGTTGGTATGGTTATGGTAGCATTAACGGTGACATTTATGGTGCTGCTAAAGGTAATGTTCATAGTTGCCCTGTGGTATGGTTATGGTATTGGTAGCATTAACAGTGACATTTATGGTGATGCTAAAGGTAATGTTCATAGTTGTCCTGTGGTATGGTTATGGTAGCATTAACGGTGACATTTATGGTGATGTTAATGGTAATGTTTATAGTTGTTCTGTGGTTTGGTTATGGTAGCATTAACAGTGACATTTATGGTGATGCTAAAGGTAATGTTCATAGTTGTCCTGTCGTATGGTTATGGTAGCATTAATGGCAATGTTTATGATGATGCTAAAGGTAAAGTTCATACTCATAGTTGTCCTATGCTATGGTTATGGTAGCATTAATGGTGAGGTTAATGGTGATGCTAAAAGTAACGATCATAGTTGGTATGGTTATAGTAGCATGAATTGCATATCCTGTGAAATGGTTATGGTAGCATTAATGGTGGCGTTTATGGTCACGCTAAAGGTAACGATCATAGTTGGTATGGTTATGGTAGCATTAACGGTGACCTTTATGCTGATGTTAACGGTAATGTTCATAGTTGTTCTGTGGTTTGGTTATGGTAGCATTAACGGTGACATTTATGGTGATGCTAAAGGTAACGATCATAGTTGGTATGGTTATGGTAGCATTAACGGTGACCTTTATGCTGATGTTAACGGTAATGTTCATAGTTGTTCTGTGGTTTGGTTATGGTAGCATTAACGGTGACATTTATGGTGATGCTAAAGGTAACGATCATAGTTGGTATGGTTATGGTAGCATTAACGGTGACCTTTATGCTGATGTTAACGGTAATGTTCATAGTTGTTCTGTGGTTTGGTTATGGTAGCATTAACCAAACACCACACCCCTCACGCACATCTCCCACTGGTCCCTCAGGAAGAACTGAAGCTGCGACCCAACAAACCTGGTCGCAGCTTCATCTTACACACCTGCGACCCTATCCTCCCCAATTTCTCTGACCACTACCCATCGGAAGCTAACTCCCGACCACATGGGACGACCACTTTCAGCGGTGCCCATACAGTGCTGCATATTTGCAGCCTTCAGCGCACCAATGCGACTGAAAACTCCCCAAAAACAAAAACAAAACACTGCAGGGACAAATAGTTTGCGCCTCTCTTGACGTGTTCTTCCCGCTGTGAGACCTCTATCTGTTCCCCGAGAGAGTGCCGCTAGTAACTTGCAAAAGTCAGCAGCACTTCAACACTTTGCAAACAGCTTTTATGAAGTGAGACTGGTGATTAAGTAATGAAAGCAGTCTTTGTCGCATTGCGACTGACAGCATGATGATGATGATATGTATGTGTACTATATTTTATATGTGTGTATTGTGTGTGTTGTATGTGTATTATATATGTATGTATTGTCATGGGGGTGATGAAAATGGGAAATATTTGCGCCTAGAGCAGGACTCGAACCCACATCTCTTTGCATTCCGGGCCTGTGTGATAACCATTACACCACCTAGGCTCCCTGATGTGACCACACTACCCACGCCTACCTGTCTATGCCTGAGAGGTCAGTGCAGACTACTACACTATGCATGTATGTATGTATGTATGTATGTATGTATGTATGTATGTATGTATGTATGTATGTATGTATGTATGTATGTATGTATGCATGCATGCATGTGTGTGTGGCAGAGAGGTTCAGTTGTAATAGACTAATCATGGTTCCGACTGCGTATGCGCTGAAAACGGCTTTGGGAGCAAAGCAAAGGCGTACGCCCATTGAGTTTGCCGATATGCGTAGGGCAAAACTGGCATTTTATTCAAAATAACTAGAAATACATAACAATTTGGCATAAACATGGACGGAAGGATGCAATAAAATAATATAATGAATATGTTTAAGACACAACTCTCCATAAACCATAGAATATAAATAAAAACATGAATAAAATAAATAAAACTGACTCTGGCTATGGCTCTAACACTAGTCTGAGTGCCTAGATTTGTCTAAATCTAAATGCACATGGCATAAGATGTGCTGGTTATATTGATGTAAATGCAATGCTGGATAAAAGATTAATATCTTAATTTATTATATATATATATTTTTTAGTTGGTATTCTATGTTTCAAACAAGAGCTGAGATGAGCTGAAACTAGCACATTTCATAGCTGCACCCAGTGTATTATTAGCCTGTGCCATGTGCTTCTCGAGGCTTTGTTTTGCTCTGATGCATCCCACAATGCACCACGCCGCTGGAACCGTGATATAGTCTCTTGTCCGGAGTGTGCCGTCCGCGTGGGTGTGGGTGTGCGTGTGGGTGTGGGTGTGGGTGTACCTGGTGTGGAAGGGTGGGGGGGATGTAATTGTGTGGAGTGGGGCGGTGCTGGCTAATTAACGGTCGGACACCGGGTATGAGGGGTGTGGGGGTGTGTATACGCGCGCGTATCTGGTGTGTGTGTGTCTGTGTGGGTATGTATGTGTGTGTGGGTGAGTGTGTGGGTGGGGGGGGGGGGCTGTAACTGCCCGGTACTGGCTAATTAACGGTCGTGACGCTGGGTGTGAGGTGGCACAGAATGCCTCTGAAGTCTGCAGCTTATCAGCGCAGACATGCGCGCGCACCCTGCAACTCGCGCCACTCGCCACTCGTCCCTCAGCCCACCCCGCCTCCGGCTCATCAGCCTCCTCCACACCTCCGCCACACCTCCTCCACAACCACACTGACACCGCCACCTCTACATCTCATCTATACCTCCACACTTCTACCTCGCCATCACACATCCACCACACGACATCACCATGCCTCCACACCACTCCACCTCCACACCACCACCCCACCACACCACCACACCACCACCCCACCACCACCCCACCACCACAGCACCCCATCACACCACCACCCCACACCACCACACCACATCACCATGCCTCCACACCACCCCACCTCCACCCCACTACACCACCACACCACCACACCACCACCACACCACCACCACACTACCACCACACCACCCCACCACCACACCACCACCACACTACCACCACACCACACCACCACCACACCACCACCACACCACCACACCACCACCACACCACCACCACACTACCCCACCACACCACCACACCACCACACCACCACACCACCACACCGCCACCACACCACACCACCACACCACAACACCCCACCACCACCACAACACCCCACCTGTAAACCGTGTGCTACGTACATTACACACCACACCATCACCCCACCACCACCTCCATACAACTATAATATTATAACACCTCCACCTCTCCATCCCATCTACACCTCCGCCACACCACCACCACCACACAACCACCGCACCACCATGCCTTCACCACAACACCACCTCCACACCTCCACCACATCAGCACTACACCACCAAATCACCATACCTCTACCACAACACCACCTCCACGCCTCCATCACACCACCATCACACCTCCACACCACCATCACACCTCCCCACCACCATCACACCTCCACACCACCACACCACCAAACCTCCATACCTCCATACCACTGTAAGTATAACACCTACACTTACTCCCCGCCGAGTCTAACCAAAGATGCATTACTTGTCACGACCTAGCCTGGTTCTCCGCCTTAATATGATGCTTGATAGGACAAGGACTGGTTCGCACAGAATCGGGATAATGTGACTGTGTGGGATATTAGGTCATGGTGCCAACAGCCCGGTTTTCAAGTGGGGCAGCACTATACTATTTATAAAGTCGCCATGAGTGTGCACTGTTGCAAGTCAGTGCCCGTCCTGCTATGACCTTTGATGTTGCCAGGACGTAAAGCAACAACAGACACACACTCTTAATCCATTATTTGTCTCTACTTCCTGCACTCCCCTCCCTCCCCCCCCCCCCCCCCCCCCCCCTCTCTTCCCCGTCCTCCTCTCCCATCCCCTTCACCCAAAGGTGAGGCCGTGGGTCAAGCATGTTGCCATATATATTACTAGACTTACATGTAGGTTACAGTAGTACTTAGATGTATATTACTGGACTTAGATGTAGGTTACAGTAGTACTGAGATGTATATTACTAGACTTACATGTAGGTTACAGTAGTACTTAGATGTATATTACTAGACTTACATGTAGGTTACAGTAGTACTTATATGTATATTACTAGACTTACATGTAGGTTACAGTAGTACTTAGATGTATATTACTAGACTTACATGTAGGTCAGTAGTACTTAGATGTATATTACTAGGCTTAGATGTAGGTTACAGTAGTACTGAGATGTATATTACTAGACTTACATGTAGGTTACAGTAGTACTTAGATGTATATTACTAGACTTACATGTAGGTTACAGTAGTACTTAGATGTATATTACTAGACTTACATGTAGGTTACAGTAGTACTTAGATGTATATTACTAGACTTACATGTAGGTCAGTAGTACTTAGATGTATATTACTAAACTTAGATGTAGGTTACAGTAGTACTTAGATGTATATTACTACACTTACAGTTAAATGTAGGTTACAATAGTACTTAGATGTATATTACTAGACTTACATGTAGGTTACAGTAGGACTTATATTTGTATGTGTGTGTGACCGTGAATATGGCCTTACAGTAGTACTTATATGTATATTACTAGACTTACATGTAGGTTACAGTAGGACTTATATTTGTACGTGTGTGTGACCGTGAATATGACCTTTGTGGTCAACAGCGAAAGACTACACCCCATCACTCACTCATTTACTTAGACAATTTAATTAGACAATCAATAACACAATCAATCACTTACACCAGCACTGACACAATCGCACAATAAATCGCACAATCACTCACTCGCACAATCAGTCACACTCACTCATGCAATAAATCACGCAACCAACTAACGATTTTTTACATTTACCGATTGATATTAAACACAATTGTAAAAAAATAGGATGTATATGCCAACAGTTGGGTAGTTTGAATACCATTCTTATCTGACCTTAGAGGTTGCTAGAACATGAAGCCTAAACAGGAATGAGTTAGGTATGTGCGATAATACAATCGCAACAAGGCTAGTTGAAACCTGACTTCCGACATTTTTCCACGATTCCCTGACAGTGCTAAGTCTATGTAAGAAGATCCACATTTTCATGGAAATTCACCATTGGTGTAATAATCTCGACTTGATTTCCGCATTTTTTGCTGGAGACCACTTTCATCCCTGTGTATGTGCCAGTGACACACACACTCTCGGACACACACTTGAATACACACACACACACACACATCGCTACCTTGTGGCGGCTTCCACCAAGTGCACGTTGCCTTCAGATACAGTTATTCACTTTAATCACTTATATCAATCTCATCTACATCTACCTTTCCAAACCAATATCTCACCCAGCTTTTGTGTTATCTACCCACCCACAACACCCCCACCCGCACCCCCACACGCCGGTGGACTTCACAGGGAGTCGTTCTCCGCCAAAAATGCCGTTAATAGCAACAAGTGTACGCTATCTCGTCTGTAAGGCTACTCCCGAATTCTTGTCCCTTAATTCCAACCAGATGTCGGGACTTCTCATTCAAGTCCGACTGCCGCCTCTCCACCCCGCGCTGCCTGCCCCGGGCGCATGCGTCAACACACATGGCTATGTGTAGATATATGCATATGCATATATACACAAATACATATATATACTGTGAAAAGTATAGGGGTCATCCATAAAGTAGTACACAACATATGGGTTGTCATATAGAGAACATTCCCTTTCGCGCCTTTATACTCGCATAACTCTCATACACCATATATATATATATATATATATATATATATATATAATATATATATATATATATATATATATGACAAGACGCGATGACCGAATGAGTTGAGCATCCATCTCCCGTTTTGGAAGATCAGGGGATTCAAACCCACGGGTTCGCTCGCACCCTGGTCGAGTCAAACCAATGACTACCTAGCCAGGCACTCTGCATTATTAGGATAGGGAAATGACTGGTTGGCTCAGTGTCAGGTCAATGTGACTGAGTGGGATATCACATCGAGCCATGGTGGTGGTGGCTTGGTTTCACCGTGGGGCATCCTGTCGATTTCCTGTCTTCACGACTTCTCGTCATTCCCCACTTCCCATCTTCCTGACTTCCCATCTTCCCGATATACCGTCGTGCCGACTTCCCGTCTTGCCCACTTCTCATCTTCCCGTCGTGCCGTCTTTCCGACTTCCGTCGTGCTGACTTTCCATCTGATCTTCCCATCTTCCCGACTTCCCATCGTGCTGATTTCCCGTCGTGCCGACTTCCCGTCTTGCCCACTTCTCATCTTCCCGTCTTCCCGACTTCCTGACTTCCCGTCGTGCCGACTTCTCTTCGTGCCGACTTCCCGTCTTGCCCACTTCTCATCTTCCCGACTTACCGACTTCCTGACTTCCCGTCGTGCCGACTTTCCGTCTTGCCCACTTCTCATCTTCCCGACTTCCAGTCTTCCCGACTTCCCGACTTCCTGACTTCCCGACTTCCTGACTTCCCGTCGTGCCGACTTCCCGTCGTGCCGCTAAAGGAAGTAAACAGATTACGAGCAGCTGCCCCCCAGGTGGGGCTCCCGTCCCATCTCCGCGTTGGTTGGTTCGTTGGTTACCTTGGCAACTCCTCTCTGATTGATGCTCACATCGTTTAAACAAATTGAAAAATATGTTGAGAATTACCCCACCTACCTCACACACCATTTCCATAAACCAGCAACCGGAAGTAATGGAGTAATCATAGTTCGCGATTAGTAGAGAAAATAGATGGTGGTCCAGTTTGCGATTAGTAGAGAAAATATATGCTTATGGTGGCACAGTTCACGATTAGTGTAGAAAATAGGGTGTGGCGCTTATGGTGGTGTGGTTTGTGATTAGTAGAGAAAATAGAGGCTGGACCTTATGGTGGTACTGGTACAGTCCGTGATTGGTAGAGAAAATATAGGTTGGCACGTATGGTGGTGCGGTTTGCGATTAGTGGAGAAAATAGAAGCTGGCGTTTATGGTGGTACAGTCCATGATTGGTAGAGAAAATAGAGGCTGGTGCTTATGGTGGTGCGGTTTGTGATTAGTAAAGAAAATACAGGCTGGCTCGTATGGTGGTGCGGTTTGCGATTAGTAGAGAAAATAGAGGCTGGTGCTTCTGGTGGTACAGTCCATGATTAGTAGAGAAAATAGAGGCTGGCGCTTATGGTGGTACAGTCCGCGATTGTTAGAGAACATAGAGGCTGGTGCTTATGGTGGTGCAGTCCGCGATTGGTATTGAAAATAGAGGCTGGTGCTTATGGTGGTGTGGTTTGTGATTGGTAGAGAAAATAGAGGCTGGCGCTTAATGTGGTACAGTCTGCGATTAGTAGAGAAAATAGAGGCTCGAGCTTATGGTGGTGCGGTTTGTGATTAGTACAAACAATTTTGAAGATATTTGTAGTGAAAAAAATGCAAATTTAATGTTGGCGTACACATACATCCAAATGCTAGAGATCATAGGCTTCACTAATAACAGATTCTATTAAATTGACTTAGCATTCCCTTCTATGTAGCAATGTTTACTGTGTGCACCAGTATCCAACTTGGACATGTTGGATCAAATCCAGGTCATTAAACCAACACAGACACCAAAGTAAAGTCACATGACTTATTTCCTAAGATTACATTTTCGGTCATTATACTTATAGTTGTTTGTTGAGTAGTTAATTTGACGTTTATGAGAGTACGTTATTGACTCTATGATTTCAAATGTGAGAGAAGAGAGGTGGGTGGGGAAAACTTCACATGAAGTGAGTTCCAGAATGGAATGGTGGCCTGGTGAGTGTGGGTCTGGGTATATCAGGGGAGATAACATAACAGTTGGAGAGCAACAACTGGGTAGGGCTGTTGTGTGGTAGTTGGAGAGTGACACAAAGGCCAACCTGTTGTTTGGACCATTTGTGGTGTCTGTAGATAAGGTTTATGGTCAGCAGGGGAGGGGGGGGGGGGGGGGGGTGACTATGGATTCAAAGAACGCCAGTAGAGCATTCACTTAAAGATGCATAGTCCGATGAAAACATCAAATTTTCAAAACCAAAACACTTATATGGACATAATTCTACGTATTCAACTTTGATACTGGTGCATTTATCAAGCACGTTTTGCTGCATAGAAGGTTGTAATAAGTCAATTTAATAGAACCTGTTACTACTGAAGTCTATGGTGACAGAGTTTTGGCATGCTTGCGAAAATTAATTTAGTATGTTTTGGCGTCAAATATCTCCGAAGTTAGCCATTTAAAATATAAATTACTTCAAACTAAACTAAAGTAGACTATAATACATATATATCTACATTCACCTGTATATATAGGTTAATTTAATCAATAATTAGAGCCTACCTAGCTCTATCGCCTGACCCAAGTGCGGGTTTGAGTACCGCTATGATGTATGTTGTATTATGGATGTTGTAGGATGTATGGTGTATGATGTATGATGTATATTCTATATTGTATGATGTATCTTGTATGTAAATGAATATTCTATCTACCTTAATTAACGATCACACTTAGAATGGACCATGTCAGCTCGAACACAGAGGTTGGAATTGGTCTGTCTAGCACCATTCGACTCTGACCTACGACATGGTTACTATTAGTACATATTAGTACTATTACATATTAGTAGTAGTTCTGCGATGTCACACCGGGAATCGAACGGTGGACTTGCTTAGGTTATTGACCCCTTTCAATGTTTACAAACATTGTGTATGCATGCGCAGCTTGGCTGCAGAATGAAGGCATACTGCCATTGAGTTTGTCGATACACGCAGTGCAAAACATCAGTTTTATTAAAAATTAATAGAAATCCAGAACCCTAACCTTATAAATTTAATATAATCTGGTTGGTAACCATGTTATCTGTTTGTGTGCCAAGCGGTTTGTTTCTAGGTGGTGTGATTTTAGAGATGTTTCACTTTTTCTGTAAGAAGATTGCTCATGGCCATTGACAATGCATTGACTTTGCCGATACACGCAGTGCAAAATGTCAATTTTATTCAAAATGAATAGAAATACACAACCCTAACCTTATCAATTTAATATAATCTGGTTGTTAAACAAGTTATCTGTTTGTGTGCCAAGCGGTTTGTGTCTAGGTGGTGTGGTTTTAGAGATATTTCACTTTTTCTGTAGGAAGAATGCTCATAGCCATTGAGTTTGCAGTGTGACTGTGTGTCGTCCTGCAGCCAAGCGGCGCGTGCACTGACCTAAATATCTATGCTGACGTCATATGAAATCGGTCTATAAGGCATACTCACAAACCTTCAAATTTACTTTAAAAGATAATCAGGTTTCTATTACTTTATCGCTTAATCTAAGTGTGTAATACTAATCCACCCCCACCTCCAGCACTGCTACCTCCACCACCACCACCTGCACCACCACCACCTGCACCAGCCCCACCTCCACCACTGCCACCACCACCACTCCCACCTCCAGCACCGCCACCTGCACCAGCCCCACCTCCACTACCTCCACCACCACCACCACCTCCACCACCACCACCACCACCACGCCACCTATCACCACCACCACCTCCACCACCACCACCACCACCTCCACCACCACACCACAACACCACCTCCAGCACCACCATGACCCACCACCATCCACCACCTCCAACACCACCCCACCACCACCACCACCGCCACCACCACCTCCACCACCAACAACACTACCACCACCCACACCATTCCACCTCCACCACCTCCACCATCCCCTCCACCACCAACACACACCAGCATCACCTCCACCACCACCTCCACCACTGCCACCCCACCACCACATCACCTCCACCACTACCACCACCACTGCCACTATCACCCCCACCACCACCAACACACACCACCACCACCACCACCACCATCACCAACACCACCACCACCACCTATCACCACCTACCACCACCACCTATCACCACCACCACCACCACTGCCACTATCACCCCCACCACCATCGCCACCACCACAACCACTCGCCACCACACCACCTCCAGCACCCCACGACCACAACCTCCACCACCTCACCACACCTCCACCACCACCACCTCTACCACCTCCACCACCACCTCCACCACTACCTCAACCACCACCACCTCCACACGACCACCCCCAACGCCAAACACCCACCACCTCCACCATCACCACCACCACCACCTCCACCACACCCACCTATCACCACCACCACCACTGCCACCTATCACCACCTCCACCACCACCACCACCTCCAGCACCACCACGACCACCACTTCCACCACCACCACCACCTCCTCCACCACCACAGCCACCTATCACTGCCACCTCCAACTCCACCACCCCCACCTCCACCACCTCCACCTCCACCACCTCCACCTCCACCACCACCACCTCCACCACCAACTCCACCACCACCACCAAATCCACCACCACATCCACCACCTCCACCACCACCTCTACCAGTACCACACCACCACCTCCACCACCACCACCACCACCACTGTCACCTATCACCACAACCACCGCCTCCACTAATATTACTAATAATGACAAAGATAGATGAAACACACAGAGGTATATTTAAGTAAATGAAGCACCCTGACAAGATGTGCAACCCCACCCGTGGTCGGGCAGGCTGAGTTAATGCAGTTTTAACCGGGAAGGTCAGCACAGATGGCGAATTGAGTTAGTTTCGGACCAGCCAGCCACGTGACCTGGCGGGGAGGCCTTGCTGATGACTGACTGCAAGGCCGCCAAGGTTGTAAAGGTATGGTGTCATATCGTATTCCGCGCACATCTAACTACACGCCCGCGGGCCTGCGTTAGCAACAGTTTGCTGACCGTATTTTTGAGTAATTATGGTATACAGTTCATATAGACTACTGTTAGTGTTACTAGAGTTAGTACTCATTATTAGTAGCGCAGCCTCCGGTGATAATGCCGGTGCTGTGTTAGTAGCGCGGCCCCATTTGGTGATATCAGTGATGTGTTAGTAGCATGGTCCCATGTGGTGATATCAGTGATGTGTTAGTAGCACGGCGCCATGTGGTGATATCAGTGATGTGTTAGTAGCGGGGCCCCATGTGCTGATATCAGTGATGTGTTAGTAGCATGGCCCCATGTGCTGATATCAGTGATGTGTTAGTAGCGCAACCCCGTGTGGTGACAACAGTGCTATGTTAGTAGCGCGGTCCCATGTGGTGATGCTGGTGTTGTTTTAGTAGCGCGGCCCCATGTGGTGATGCCAGTGCTGTGTTAGTAGCGCGGCCCCATGTGGTAATGCCAGTGCTGTGTTAGTGTAACGCGGCCCCGTGTGGTGACAACGGTGCTGTGTTAGTAGCGCGGTCCCATGTGGTGATGTCAGTGATGTGTTAGTAGCACGGCCCCGTGTAGTCTTGTCAGTGTAGTGTTAGTACCGCGGCCCCATGTGGTGGTGACGGTGCTATTTTAATAGCGCGGCCCCGTGTGGTCATATCGGTGTTGTGTTAGTAGCCCGGCCTCGTGCGATCATGACGATGCCGTGTTAGTGCCACCTGGTGGGGCCCGCACATTTAGCAGGGTCCGGACGCGCGGCTGCCGGGGCCGGGCGGGGTGCGGCCGGGTGCGGGGAGCCCTCAAACTGACCGGTGATTAAGGTGACGACGGCCGGCCCGCCCCACATCACAGGCCGCTAATTAACGAGCCGGTCATTTCATACACCGTTAACTCCCAACTCGCCGGCAAAATGTGGCCGGATAGGGCTCCGCCTACCGCCCCCTACCGCCGCCCGCCCAGGTGCCCCCCGCCAGCACGCCCTCCCCCCTCCCCCCGCCCGCCCTCCCCGGGGGCGCCCCGCCACGGGGGCCTCAGCGTGCGTCCGTACGCGGACGTGTGTGTGTGTGGGGAGGGGGGGGGGTGCAGTTTAATTTTAGCATTAAAGTTGAATGGTCCGATGGTTCTGAGTTTCTGTCCTTTTTCTTTAGATAAATATATTCAATTGGTTGTTAGTATCTACCATGCATTAGTTTGAAGTAACGTTACTTTTAATGGCTGAGTTTTGATATATTTTAAGAGCAAGCATGTGAAATTAGGCTTCTGTGGTAAGACGTTAAAGTTGCATAGTCCGATGGTTTTGAGTTTCTGACATTTTCTGAGATAAATATATTAGGTTGATCGTATAATATAATGTACCTTACTTTAGCTTGAAGTAACTTTTATTTTAAATGGCTAACTTTTGAGATATTTGAAGTGCAACCGTGCAAAATTAATTTTGGAAAGCACGTCAAAACTCTGATACCATAGGCTTCTGCAGTAATTGGTTCTATTAAATTGCCCCAGTATTCCCTTCTGTGTGGCGATAAATGCTTAATAAGTGCCTCAGTATCTAAGTTAGATATGTAGAATTAAATCTAGGTGAGGTTTTTTGTTTTGAAAATTTGATGTTTCATCGAACTATGCAACTTTTAAATGTCTCAGTATTCCCTATGTGGCAGAAAATGCTTAATAAGTGCACCAGTATCTAAGTTCGATATCTAGAATCAATTCTAGATAATTATTTTGGTTTTGAAAATGTGGATGTTTCACCGGACTAAGCACCTTTAAAGTTGCATAGTCCGATAGAAGCATAACATTTTCAAAAGCAAATCACTTGTCTAGATTTCAACCTTCATATCCAACTTAGATACTGGTGCCTTTGTTAAAGCTGCATAGTCTGATAAAGCATCATAATTCCAAAACCAAAACCCTCACCGACATTTGATTCTATAAATCTAAAACTTAGGTACTGGTGCACTTACGTAGAATGGCATACTGTGTTAATTCAATAGAAACTGTTATTGCATGAGCCTATGGTGTCAGAGTTTTGATTCTACAAATCTAACTTAGGTACTGGTGCACTTACGTAGAATGGCATACTGTGTTAATTCAATAGAAACTGTTATTGCATAAGCCTATGGTGTCAGAGTTTTAGCGTGCTTGCCAAAATTAATTTGGCATTTTGTCGCTTCAAATATCTCCAAAGTTAGCCATTTAAACTAAAAGTTACTTCAACCTAAAGTAAAGTAGATTACAATGATCAATCTAATGTATTTATCTCAGAAGATTGCAAACATTCAAAACCATCGGACTATGCAGCTTTAACTGGTTGTTGGAGTTTTACGTCCTGGCAACATCTAAGGTCAAATCAGGGCAGGTACCGACTTGTGGCAGTGCACACCGATGCCGACTTTATAGCGCTGCCCCACTGGGAAATCAAGCCACCAGCACCATGACCCGATATCCCACTCAATCACATTATCCTGACACTGAGCTAACCAGTCCTTGCCCTATCCTATTCATGCCGAGCGCCAGGCCAATAAGTGACAAGTATCAATTTTAAAGTCATTGGTTTGACTCGAACCGGGAACCGAACTCCCAACCTTCCGCACGCGATTTGCGCGCCCCTTGTCGTCGTAGTGTGACTGCTACATTAGGCTACCGCGTCCGGTGTTCAGCAGGGCAATGAAGGCCCTGAGATTGCTTTACCACAAAGGTGGACGTGAGTTGAGTGGTTGAGGGGGTTGAAAGGTTATTAGGAGGGAAGCGGGAATTAAAAAGGGGGTTGGGGGGGGGGGGGGGGGCGCGGGGTCTTGTACATCAAACCGGACTTAGTTTTAAGTGCGGGGTGGGGTGATGGTGATGGCAGAGGAGGAGGTCCTATTGGTTTATGTGTGTGTGGGGTGGGGGGGGGGGCGAAAGGGGGGAGGGGGAGGATGGTGCATAACAATTAGGACACAGGACACAGACCGCCCACTCGGGTGTTGACGGCCTATTTGTGTGTGCGCGTGGAGGGGGGGGGGGGGGGGGGGTGCGAGGAAGGGGCAGAAAGGGGAAACAACAATTACAGTAGCAATATTACCACTCAGAATGTGTCAGTGTGTGTGTGTGTGTGTGTGTTTCCGTGAGACTGGTGTATTTGTCTAGGTGTGGGTGTGAGGATGGGTAACAGTTAACAGTTAATATTCAGAATGTGTAAGTGTGTGTATGTGTAAATGTGTGTACGTGTAAGTGTGTGTAAGTGTGTGTAGTGTAAGTGTGTGTATGTGTAAGCGTGTGTATGTTTAAGTGTGTGTATGTGTAAGTGTGTGTATGTGTAAGTGTGTGTACGTGTAAATGTGTGTAGGTATAAGTGTGTGTACGTTTAAGCGTGTGTAAGTGTGTGTATGTGTAAGTGTGTATGTGTAAGTGTCTGTATGTGTAAATGTGTGTATGTGTAAATGTGTGTACATGTAAGTGTGTGTATGTGTAAGTGTGTGTACATGTAAATGTGTGTATGTGTAAGTGTGTGTATGTGTAAGTGTGTGTACGTGTAAGTGTGTGTACGTGTAAGTGTGTGTACGTGTAAGCATGTGTATGTGGGACATAGGATATGTGTGCAGGTGTGAGTGTGAGGGTGGGTGTACATAACAGTTAAAAGTTAACAGTTAATATTCAGAATGTGTGTGTGTATGTGTGTATATATGTGAGGCATATGGTAAGCGGGTATTGCAGTACCTCTGATACATATCTGCTAAAATACATCAGGGAGTTTGACGCCCCTGCCTTGCAAAGTTGTAAACCACTGTCCCGCTTTGTGAGGTTATGGCCCGCGTTCCGACGTCTCCTCGCAATGCAAACAGTCCTTGTGTCAATGCGAATTGCATGGAGATGGAGGCAAGCCACGCCCCGCCCTAACCCCTGTCCAGCCTCACTTATCCCCCCGCGTCCCCCCACCCCTTCCCTTCCCTGCCCGCCCCGCCCTCTCCACCCTCACTTATACCCCCCTCACCCCACCCCTGTCCCGCCCGCCCCGCCCCGCCTCCTGACGCCGCCCCCTGCCGTAATAGGTGAATGATTGGTGTAACGCTGTGTCGGGGTGGACTTCATTGCTCATCTGTGTGTGCTGGCTCTTCAGCACTGATTTATTGCATGCCATTTAACCACACACACTCCCACCACCACCCTCACCCCTCCACCCCTCCACCCCCATCAACGCCCCCACACCACACCCATCACGGATTGGCCGTGACCAGCTGAAGACGACAGTGGACACTGGCTTGGTGAAGTCTAAATAAAAGATCCTCCCCCAGTAGAGGTGTTACTAGTAGTGACAGTGGGACGACTTTATTAAAAGCTGCATAGTCCGATGAAGCATCAAATTTTCAAAACCAAAATAATTATCTAGATTTGATGTTACATACATATCTAGCTTAGATGCCGATGCACTTATGAAGCATTTGTTGCCACATATAACTTTTTAGAAGGTAATACTGAGTCAATACAATTTTGTTTAACCTGTTACTGCAGACGCATGTAAAGCCCCGTTCACACTGGTGAGTTAAGTCGGCTTAACTAATTCGCCTCCTTTAGTTCGACTCAAATTGGTCGTGTGGACACTACGCTGAGGCGACTTAAGGCTAAGTCGCCTCATCTAGTTTGCTTCAAGTAAACCACGTCGCGAGGTAGTATATATGAAGCGAACTAGCTTAAGTCGGCCCACCTTGCTTGTGTGGACGGTAGCGGTTTACTTGAAGTGGATTAAGCACGTCACACTATATAATATAATTTGATCTATGAACCGGCTAGAGGTGTACAGATATTTTTTTCATGATATATTTTTAGGTTTTCACTGGCCAACAGAAGTTTTGATCATTCCAAAACAATACGATTCAGTCCATACATATCTAGGTCGAACCCACACTCTCTCGTGGCGACGTCGACTAACCGAAACTGGCGCTGGTTAGTATGGACTCGCTCATGCGCAGATATCGATTTCCGCCTTAAACCGCCCCAAGTACTGCATGTGTGGACAGGACGCCTAGTTCGCCTCCTCTAGTTCGCCTTATCTAGTTCGGCCTAAAGTTGTGGGTGTGAACTGGGCTTTAGAGTTTAGCCAGAACTAATTGTACATGTTTACACTGCAAAATGTCTCTAAAGTTAGCCATTTAATACTTGCCAAAACTAACTAATTTGACATCTTTACACTTCAAATATCTCAAAAGTTAGTGACTTAAAATAAATGTTACTTCAAACTAAAGTAAAGTAGATCATAACAATCAATTTAATATATTTATCTCAGAAAATTGACAGAAACTCAAATCCATCGGACTATGCAACTTTTAATCCACTCAACAAAACAAAATGTTGTGGGAAGAGTCATATGAAGGTAATAGTCCCAGGCAGTATTGTTTATCCATATTGGCGTAGAGTTGTTGAACTGGAAGAGAATGCCACCATACCTAAATGGTGGCCACTGGATCCTCGCCATTCAACTTTTAATATCCTAACTAATCTGTATGATTTGATCAATTCTACACCTAAATGTAGCGGGTGATTAACGATAAATATGTAAGCTGTATACAGTATAACCCCGTTAAATCAAGCTCGGTTAAACCAAATGATTGGTTAATACAAACTTTTTTCGGTGGCCCGGCAAAATACTACCATTTATCATATAAGCAAGTTTGGTTAAACCAAAGTTGGTTAAACCAAAGTCGGTTAATCCAAATTATCAGTAAATCCAAAAAGAATTGTCGGACCCCAGGCCACTCCTGTATGGTTAAACCAAACTTTCATGTGGTTATAAGGTCATCTGAGACCCCACCAACGTTTTTGTATGATAAATGCTAGTATTTTGCTGGGCTACCGATTTTTTTTTGATTAACCAATCGTTTGGTTTAACCGAGCTTGGGTTAACGCGGTTATACTATATATATATACATAAAAAAACACTAATCAAAGTGTCCACATACATTGTATATTACACGTACAATACACGCTTATTCAAAGTGAAAGTCAAAGCCAAAGCTCGGTGAAACCAATGATCGGTTAATCCAAACAAATTTCTAGGGTCCTTTTAAGTTTGGTTTAACAGAGTTATACTGTATTTAACGCCTCAGATTGGGGATTTCTATGAAAATGTCCATAACCGAGCTATTCAACACTTTCTATATAGGGCAGTTTCGCAGGTGTGTCCATGGAACAGTTGTGGAGTTTCGGGCAATTGGAGTTGGTTGTTTGTTGTTGTTTTACACCCTAGCAAGATCTGAGGTCATATCAGGACGTGTACCAACTTGTGACAGTGCACACTCATGGTGACTTTATAGTGCCACCAGCACCCCATGACCTGATATCCCACTGAGTCACATTATCCTGACACTGAGCCAATCAGTTCTTGCCCTATCCTAATAATGTTGAGTGCCTGGCTCGAAGCGACAAGTATTGATCAACTATGTAAGTCATCAGTTTGACTCGACCGGGAATTGAACTGCCTATCTCCCGCATGGGAGGCCTGCGCTTTACCGATTTGGCCACCGCACCACGTATCAGGAGACAGGAAAAGGATGGCGTTGGAGGTGGATGGAAGGTAGAGAAGGAGAGGAAGGGGGGGGGGGGGAGATGGAGAGCTGAAGATGGAATGTGGATAGCAGGAGAAGTGAATAGGAGTAGAGGAAGGAGGCAGAGCGAGGTGGTAGATTAGGTGCAGCTGGGAGGAGAGTTTTGCGCTTGTCTGGACATGTTCTTGCCGGTTTGAAACCTCTATTTGCTCCCTGAGAGAGTGCCACTGTTAACTTGCAAAAGCCAGCAGCACTACAATACTTTTGCAGGCAGCTTTCATGAAATGTAAGGTGAAAAAGCTGCATGCCTTCATGATGCAACATCTGCGTTCAATCATGAGACTAACCTGGAAGGACAAAATGACAAATAAGGAAATACTCGAACGGACGGGGCTGCCCTCTATGGAAGATCTTCTGATCAAAAAGAATCTCTGGTGGACTCGACACCTCATGAGGATGTCAACAGACAGGCTACCAAAGCAGATCCTCTACTCTCAACTGTCTTCTCATTACAGAAAGAGACGCCCTTGTCTCCGGTTCAAGGATACCATCAAGAGAAACCTGAAGCTGAGAGACATTAAGACCGACTCATGGACATCACTCTCACAGCAGAGAGCTAAATGGAGAGTGGCAGTCAAGTAATGAAAGCAGTATTTTGTCGCATAGCGACCAACATCATGATGATGATGATGATGGGAGGAGAGGTGATGGAGCAGGAGGTGGAAAATAGTTACTGCCACAGCCGCTGCTGAACAACTCTATAGAAGAAGTGTTGGAACATTGGGTTATTGTCATAACCACGTGCATTTGCTAAATGTATGGTTCAAATGCTTATCATAGCGCGCTGTCTTTGTAGTGGAGAATTGATTAAATCATGGAGATTAACAGACTTTAAAAGCCAAACCGAGAGCATCTAGTGGCCACCATCTTGTTTTTGTGCATTTTCTCTGAATTGCTCCACTGTATGCTAATATAGATTAACCCTGAGCGCTGGGACAAGGACCTGCACCACTCCTTTATAACTGATTCATACAGAGGCAGGTTCTGCTCAGATTTAGCCTGCATTGTCATTTACCCCTACTGTTGGAAAGGGTGAATTTCTTTTTTTTCTTCTTGAAGATTTATACTGTCTATCAAGGATAAGTCTGAATAGACTTGTTTTCACCATTTGACAGTTGGTCGATAAAAAGCCCAAGCCTACACTTTTACCGACCCAATGGATTTTTAACCTCCCACACCATATATACATAGTATGAGACTTTGAGAGCAACTGGCCTTTGATGATGCTGTAAGTTATACACAACGGTAGAAATTCAAATTAGCAGAGGTGATGGCATGGAGAGAGAAATCTTGTATCTAGTGGAAAAGGTTCATGAGGAGCAGAGGATGGGAAAGAGAAAATAGAAGGAAGATTGGGTGGTTGAATAGCAGGGAGTAGTTGTGCTTGTGTGATTGAGGGTTTGGGGTTTTCTAGCACAGGGTTATGGCCCTGTCACATTACGAGACATCATGCAAGCCCGTGGCCAACGGCTAAAATCAATTTCAAACTTTGAGATGCGTCAAACATTTTGGTGCAGGGGGCAAAGTTGGACCTATGCATACCGTATACACAATGTAGCAGAGCGTTTGGCCAACATATGGCCAATGTATGGCTAATATGCCTCCTGACAAAAAATGTTTGCATTACGCTCAGGGTACGCTCGCAGAATGCCGGTGAATGTTATATACATAATTTGATCACCAGAACTACACCTTATACGTTACATATGTCAAGACACGGTGGAGAAACGCAAAACGTAAGTTATACATACGTTATAGTACTTATATGTATGTTAGACGTATGTTAGATGTACATTATCCATAAGTTGTCAGTACATTGCCAATACATGGTCTGTATGTTTCCACTGGCTCTCCGTCCGACTGACCTAGGTCAACATAACATATGGCCGAGGTAAAACTAAAAGCCACATGTTGACGAACGTTGAAAGTTTTGTGCATGCACAAAACTTTTGCGACCCCTTAGTGAACAATGGGTTATATTGATGTACATTGACATACAATGATGTACATCGCCGTACATCGACTTACGCATAACAAACGCGTAGTGTTCGAGTAACACATATCGACGTACACCGACATATTGGCGCAAAATCACCTATGTCGGCAGGCGCTTGCGCGATGTGTCGTAGTGTGATAGGGCTCTTACCTATGGCTGCCATTGACACACAGGCGAAATTGGACGCGTCGGTCATCGACGAGTTCACAACAAATGATGAATTGCTGTCATCGTCGATACCACCGATGAACAACCACGAAGAAGGTATGGAGTCCTAGCTTTAGTGTTATAATCCCTAGAACATGCATAAGACAAACACACACACATACGGACACGCGGGTCGCAGTCCCAGCACCTTGACCTCTGACCTGCGCGCGCAGCCCCTCCTTGACTGTCCAGCGTCCCTCACGTCCAGGTGTCGCAGTTTGAAAGGGTGCCAGGTTTAAAACGGGTATTTTCGCAACGCGCATGTGCATGCATTTTCGCCAGATTGAGATTTTACCCACGTTTAATAAGTTGTTAATTGCTTGTTAACTTAGTAGTGGAATACTATCAAGCATAACATAAATACTACGACGATGCCTGGACATTCTCCTTGCTTTTCCGCCCTACATTTCCAGGGAGCTCCCCCACAGACAGAAGCAACCCAGAAATTCAGATATTTCAGGCTTGCCATTCAACTTTGACGAATACCCATTGCGAAAATACCCGTTTTAAACTGGCGACCCTTTAAAACTGCGACACCGGGCGTCCTGTCTCGGCGCGCCGCCTGGTGGTCGCCATAATCGGGCGAGTTAGTGCGTATTAGCCGCGCGGTCTGTCCGCCAGGGGTCAGCAGGGGTCAAGCAGCCGTCAATGCGGCGGTCAAGAGGGGCCACGACCCGGGCCATGTCGGACATATAGAAGGGCTGGCCGCTGTCACAGCCCCACTCATCAGCCGGGTCCGGACGGGGCCGGGCGGGGCCGACAGCCCCCACAATGCACCGCGCAGCTCCCAGCCGGACAACAAAGGGCCGCTATGATATATAAGTAAGGCACTCAAAGGGGCCTTTCTGCCCCTGACACGCCGTTTATGACACAGTCTGCGGCCGCCCCCCCCCCCCGTCCCCGCCTCCCCCTCCTACCTCCGCCTCCTCCTCCCCTCCTCCCCCACCTCCCACCTCCCCTTCGGCAGCTGACACTGATGAGGCCGGACCTCTCTCGCCGAGTGACCACAGGTATATATATATATATATATATATATATATATATATATATATATATATAATAATATTTATATATCCTATATATATATATAGTATATTTATACTTAGCCCGGGTGTAAATATATATATATATATATATATATATATAAATAATATATATATATATGTATAAATATAAATATATCTATACACATAAATCCCTTGTTTCTATAAATATACAGTAAAACCTCTCTAACCGACCACCTGCACATATCGATCGCTTTATTTGGGTGTCAACAATATGGTTACCACTGTAAGTGTAACCATATTTTAACTCCAGAACACGACCACCTCCCTGAACGGACCACTTGAAGTCGGCCCCAAGGTCGGTCGATTTAGAGAGGTTTTACTGGATACATATGTGTAAATATATATATACAGTAACACCTCTCTAAATCGATCAACCATGGGACCGACTCTCTGTGGTCCATTTAGGGAGATGGTCCATGTAGGGAGTGTTTTTATCATAACCATGGTATTGTATGGGCGATCGTTTGTGACCCAAATAAAGCGATCGATATAGGGGAGTCGTCGATAGGTGGAGGTGGTCGGTTAGAGAGGTTTTGCTGTATACCTTGTTTATATAAATAATTATCATATATATGATATATATATGTGATGTATACCAAATTATGGGAATATAAAGGCACGGAAAGGAATTATTTGATTCTATGTACTGCCTCCTGCATTCCCTTGACTGGAGGCGCCACCACCGGCGCTTGCCGTCCCTACTGGACATGGCAAACCTCACTCTCACTTATCATATTTTGTTATTTCTCTTGTCCCTTTATACTATAGCGGCCCTTTACTTAATATATATACATATATATATATATTTATGTATATATATATATATGTATGTGATATATAAATTATTATATCAGTTTAAAGGGGCGGAGCAGGCTTGTGATATTATTGTTTTGTATTTATTTGTGCATGCTATTTATTGTCCACGGCTGGTTGATTGTGCCATTTAGATTTACTGCGGGCTGGATCCGCTAGGCGAGGCTGGCGCCACCAGTGCCTAGTCACGCGCCATTCGTACAGTGTAGGCATCACATGAGCACTAATTATGTACTATATAATTTATTATGTGGATATAAATAACGGCAGCCCTTTAAATGTTTCCCAGAAAGCATCTTCTTCCATGTTATTTGCTGCGGAGCGGGGCATTCTCTACTCCCCCCACCTCCTATACCGTGAGCCAACTGTCACTCTGCTCACTTTCAAAACTTTTTCGGTAGGGCATATATTCTCCTGCCAGAGAATAAACTCAACCCAAACCAAGTCCTAGTCTTTCTTTCTCATTTGCGAGCGAACTATTTATATATGTGCTCTATAATCTACAGGGGTGTGTGTGTGTGTGTGTGTATTGTCACCATGTCTATTTAACCTGTACACAGAGATGATTTTCAGACACATTGAAGATTGCAAGGGAGTGACAATAGGTGGCATGAACGTCAACAATCTTAGATATGCCGATGACAGTGTAATACTAGCAGACAGTGAGAAAAACCTACAAGATATAGTGAATAGAATCAATAAAGCTGGAATACTATTCAACATGAAGATGAATGCCAGGAAGACCAAAACAATGGTTATAAGTAAAAAGACAGATAAACCAAATGTCAATATAACCATAGATGGCACAAACATAGAACAAGTATCCGAATTCATATATCTCGGACAAAAGATTACAAATGATGGGAGATGTGAGGAAGAAATTAAAAGAAGGATAACAATAGCCCGAACAACATTCTCCAAAATGTATAGAGTGTTAACATCAAGTAAGATATTAATACAAACAAGGAAGCGTATTCTTCAGTGTTATGTGTGGTCTACTCTAATGTATGGGGCAGAGACATGGACAATCTCTAAGAAAATGTACAAACGTTTAGCAGCATTTGAGATGTGGACTTATCGAAGGATGATGAAAATATCATGGACAAAGAAGATCACCAACAAAGAAGTTCTCAGAAAAATTAAAAATAAGAAAAGCTTGTTTGCCACTATACAGACAAAGAAACTTATTTATTTTGGCCACATCATTCGTCAGAGTTCAATATACCGTACATTGTTGGAAGGGAAGGTGAATGGCAGCAGAGGGAGAGGGAGACCAAGAACATCATGGTTTACAAATATTTCACAGTGGACAGGCTTGAATTATTCACAGTCTATCAGAACAGCACAACATCGGGACAAGTGGAGAACCATTGCATCCAACCCTCGACTAGAGGATGGAACTATTGATTGATTGAATCTATTATGGGAATATAAACAAGGACACGACCAACTACCTTTTCCCTATATTAGTTACTACACCCTGTACTGCCATGTTATTAGTTACTCCTACTGTACTAGAGTCATTGAGTTAGTACTGCCTCTGCTGCTACCTAGTCTAGTTCCTTCATCCTCCACTAGTCTGCCTCCTGTGTGTGGCTCCTGACCGCCCTGATACCAGCTGCGTCTGGTCACTACTGTTGCCAGACCCGCTCAGACGGTCGGATTTTTGAGGGAGGAGATGAGAGAGAATATATACTCTTCTCAACCACTCCGTCTTTAAAAAAAAAAAAATTATTCTGTATTACCAGGGGCCAAACTGTTTATACATATATATATGTATCTATAGATATATATATATATATGTAATGTTGCAGTTTATATAGATATATATATATATATAATGTAGTAGTTTATATCTGTCTATCTGCCTACCTACCTACTTACCTACCTATCTATTTATAGACGGAGAAAAAATCCTCCGGTGCATCTGACACTGCTACATCCAGTGGAGGCAAGGAGCCTGCAGGTGGTGCCACTGGTACCGTGTTGAGTATTACGGAGTATAACAATAATGAAAATAATTCCCTAACGTGTCTGTATATTTTATACTCACATAATTCGTTATACATCACATATACGTACATGCATCTATATACATAATATCGGCAACACTCTATCTGTTTGTGAAGTGGAATTATATATATATATATTTATATATTCCAGCTGCTATATATATCTATAGTGGTAGGCTTCCCGCTGGTACCTCGTGAGTGTTTGGGAAACCTCTTATACCTGCCCCCCCCCCCCTCTCCCTCGGTGGGAAGGTGTGTGAAGCCGTGGTGGGAGTGTTGGTTGGGTTGGGGGGTGGGGTGCGGTTCTAGTGGTTTATCCTTTGTGGGGGGTGGGGGGGGGGCGATTTTGGGGGATGAGGTGATGTTGATAAGGTACAATATGAGCGGTGGTGGTGGTGGGGGGGAGGAGGAGGAAGTTAGCGGGGAAAGAGTGGCGTTGTACGGGGGATGAGTGGGGGGAGGCCGGAGGTGGCCGAGGGGAGCAAGGGGGGGGGGGCGGGGAGAGGGGGGCGCGGGCAGACGGGGGGGGGGGAGGACATGGGGAGCCCAGGGGGAGGGGGGGGGATGATTAGAGAATGGGATGTGAACGGGGTGTGGAGGCCGAATGAGGCTGGGGGGAGAGTCTGGGGGAGGGCGGGGAGTGGCCGGGTGTCCAGTTGCGGGCGGCTGACCGTGAAGTGCCAGACACCGGGGCAGACACCGGGGCGGACACCCTACAACCCGCCCGGACACAATGCAGCCAATGTCCGGCAGCATTCCGCACCTCGCAGATCGCACGGCCACCGCTTTCCCGCACCAACCTCCCCACTCTCCCCACTCTCCTCACTCTCCCCACTCTCCCTACTCTCTCCACTCTCCCCGCTCTACCCACTCTCCCCACTCTCCCCTCCTCCTCCGCTCCCCTCTCCTCCCTCTCCCCTCACCCCCTCCTCTCCCCTCCCCTCCTCCTCCACTCCCCCTCTCTTCTCCCCTCCTCTCCCCTCCTCTCCTCTACTCTCCTCTCCTCTCCTCTCGTCACCTCTTCTCCTCTCTCTCCCCTCCTCTCCTCTCATCTCCCCCCACCCTCTCTCCCCTCCCCTCCTCTCCCCCTTCCCTCCCAACCGACGCCCTTCCACTTTTCCTCAGTGTCTTTCCCCCTCCCTAACATATCCCCTCCTCACTGCACCTCCTTTCCCTACCTACATCCCCATACCCCCTTCCTTCCTTCTTTCACTTTCTCTCCTTCTTCCTTCTCCTTCTTCCCCCCTTTAATTCCCTCCTTCCGGATCTCCCCTCTTCCTCCCACTCCTCCTCTCTCCTCCCCTCCCCTCCTTTCCTCCTCCCCACTCCTCCACCCCTCCCTCCCCCTCTTCCCACTTCCTCCGGTACCTTCCCCATACGCCCCTCCCCTTCCCTCACCTTACCCCATCCATCTCCGCCCCCTCCGCCCCTCCCCTGCCCTGCCCCATGGCCCCTCACCCCTGCCAATGCCCCTCCCCCTGCCCATGCCCCCCCCCCCCCCCCTGGTCCATCTCTGTTGGCAGTGTGTGGTGGCGTCATGACTATACCTGCACCCATCCCACACAGCCCCATCACTCATCCCACACAGCCCCATCACTCATCCCACACAGCCCCATCACTCATCCATCCATCGACAGCCACAACGGGACACAACTAGGCACTCCACCCCAGTCACAACTAGGCACTCCACCCCAGTCACAACTAGGTACTCCATCCCAGTCACAACTAGGTACTCCACCCCTGCCACTCCACCCCTGCCACAACTAAGCACTCCAACCCTTCCACAACTAGGTACTCCACCCCTCCCCGAACTAGGCACTCCACCCCTGCCACAACTAGGTACTCCACCCTTGCCACAACCAGGTACTCCAACCCTCCCTCAACTAGGCACTCCACCCCTGCCACAACTAGGTACTCCACCCCTGCCACAACTAGGCACTCCAACCCTCCCCCAACTAGGCACTCCACCTCTGCCACAACTAGGCACCCCACCCCTGCCACAACCAAATACCCGACCCCTGCCACAACCAGGCACCCCGACCCCTGCCACAACCAGGCACCCCACTCCTGCCACAACCAGGCACCCCACCCCTGCCACAACCAGGCACCCCACTCCTGCCACAACCAGCCACCCCACCCCTGCCACAACCAGGCACCCCACTCCTGCCACAACCAGGCACCCCACCCCTGCCAGAGCTACTTGAACTAGGCACCCACGCCAACCTTGCTCCACCACGTTTGCCACAACTAGCCACCACACCAGCACCCTGCCACTGCCCACTACTACTAAGTACCACCAGCCTCCCTCACCAATCTGAACGCAGCTTATCAGGTGGGTACAACCAACTCGCGGTTAGTCCTACTAATACTAGTAATATTCACAGTCTATTTACTGCCGTGCTAGACTGACCATTTAAATCCAAGTCCTATACTAACTTACCTAAACCTCCCCCTTCTCCTTGTACACCCCCCCCCCCCCGCCTTCTGTACTTCCATTTTCAGTTTAATCATGTCTCACACTCAACTTCAACTCATATATATTGTTGTGTTAAATGTATGCTTTATAATTATATACTGGAGAGAAGGAGAGGGAGAGAGAAATGGGGGAGGGGGGGGGGGGGCAAAGGGAGGGAGATAGAGAGAGAGTGTGTGTGACAGAGAGGAGGAAGGTAATGGAGGGGGCTATCCAAAGTGAGAGTAAATTTGTCTTGACCCAATCTCAGATTGGTAGTTGGTAGTGGGTGTCAGGGACATAGTGATGGTGTCAGCAAACCACTTCACTGTTTTAGTAAAATATATCAACCTTTGCACAGTATGAATCTAGTCATTATAGTCACTATTACTAACTATAGTCACTATGTCGGCTATAGTGGAATAAGAAGATAAGCCTATTGAGTGAGACAGATAGACAGTGTATCTAGCGGATGCGTCTTAAGTAAATTCAGACCAAGCAGTTTAAACAACGTTCATTTTAAAGGTAATTAAAATATATTTAAAAAAAACTTTAAAAAAACAACATTGGGTTCAATAGGCTGTGTGGGAAGGGTGAGGAGGTTTTTTTTCCCTTCAAGTTTCCATCATATATCTGCATGCACCACCATCACCACCACCAACACCACCAACACCACCAACACCACCAACACCACTACCACTTCTTGCAATAACCATCATAGTCAACATCATCACAATCATAACCACCATCCCAACTATCAGTATCACCACTAACACCACCACTACCTCCACAACCACCAACATCACCAACATCACCATCACCACCATCATCACCACCACCACCATCACCACCACCACCACCACCACTACCATCACCACCACAACCACCACCACCACTACTACCAGCACCACCACTTCTTGCAATCACCGCCACCTGCAATTACCAACCATGAAAATGACCGTCACCAACTGATACCCCTGTCTCTCCCTGCCACCTGCCCCCCCCCCCCCCCCCCCCCACACACACACACCACTTACCCCCCCCCCCCCTCCCCCTGATACAAAGCCCGCCCCTGTGGTGGCGACTGGGTGCCGGTAATGTCCAAAACAGTCGGCCTCGTCTCTCAAAGCCAATATTTGCCAGGGCCCGGGGGCCCTTTGTGCACCGCCGGGCGGGGCACGGCCAGGGCCGGGGGACGGGGCCGGGGCTGGGCTGGGGCCTGCCTGGGGTTGGGCTGGGGCTGGACGGGGACGGGCGGGGCGCCCCCTGACGGAGCCGCACCAACGCCCGCCTTTGATTTGCAATTATGCTAAATCGGTCAATAAATCGAGCAGGGCGCCGTAATGAATTGACCAAGACGCGGCCGTGATTTGCTACCGTTTTGGGACGTGTGTGTGTGTGTGTTTGTGTGTGTGTGTGTGTGTGGCCGGTGAGTGAGGCCGCGGGTAGGGGTGTGGGGGTGTAAAGAGGGGATGTGGGTGGGGGTGATGGGTGGAGGGAAGGTGTTGATATGATTGCCACTCAGTGGTCGCTCACTTTGGACACTTTATACTCTCTCTCCTTCTCTCACTCTCTCCTTATTTCACTCTCTCTCCTTCTCTCACTCTCTCCTTCTCTCACTCTCTCCTTCTCTCACTCTCTCTCCTTCTTTCACTCTCTCTCCTTCTCTCACTCTCTCTCCTCTCACTCTCTCTCCTTCTCTCACTCTCTCCTTCTCTCACTCTCTCATTCTCTCACTCTCTCATTCTCTTACTCTCTCCTTCTCTCACTCTCTCCTTCTCTCACTCTCTCCTTCTCTCACTCTCTCTTTCTCTCACTCTCCTCCTTCTCTCACTCTCCCCTCTCTCTCACTCTCTCTCACCTCTCTCTCCTACTTCTCTCACTCTCTCTCCTTCTCTCACTCTCTCTCCTTCTCTCACTCTCTCTCCTTCTATTCCTCTCTCTCCTTCTCTCACATCACCCTCTCTCCTCTCACTCTCCTCGTCCTTCTTCCTCACTCTCTCCTTCTCTCACTCTCTCATTCTCTCACTCTCCGGTCCTTCTCTCACTCTCCCTTCTCTCACCTCTCTATTCTCTCCACTTCTCTCCTCCCTCTTCACTCTCTCACACACCTCTCTCCCTCTCTCACTCTCACCCTCTCACTCTCTCTCCCTCTCACTATCTCTCCTTCTCTCCCTCTCTCCTACTCTCACTCTCTCTCCTCCCCTCACCATCTCCCTCTCTCTTCCTCTCACCCTCTCACTCTCTCTCCCTCTCACTCTCTGATCTTCTGTCTTCCCTTTCTCCCCCCGCATCCCCATCTGTACTCCTTGTTCTATTTCTCTTCTCCCCTTCTCTTTCACCATCGCTCTCTCACTCTCTCCCTTTCTCTCATTCTTTCTCCCTCTCTGCCCTCTCCCTCCTCTCTTCCCCCCTCCTCTACCCCGCTCTCCTCCTCCCGCTCACATTCTTCATATGTGTCATTCTCTCCCCTTCTTCCATTTTCTTCCTCCCCTTCTTCTCTTTCCTGTCTTCTCAGCCTTTCTCCCCTCTCTTCCTATCTCCCCTCTCTTCCCCTCTCCCTCTCTCTGCCACTCCCCTCTCTCTTCCCATTTCCCCCACTACCTATACCCATAAATAATCCTCACTCCCCCATCTCATCTCTGCCACTCCCCTCTTCAATCACCCCCTCTAATTACCCCTCTCGCCCTCACCTCACCCCTATCCCCCCTCTTCCTCTCCCTCCCTCTCCCCTCTCCCCTATCTTCTTCTATCCCCATCTCCCTCTCTATTCCCCTCTCCCTCTCACCATCCTCCGCCCTTCCCCTTCCCACTTTCCTCCTCTTCCTCCCCCTATCACCTTCCATCCCCCTCCCTCCTCCCACCCTCGCTCCCCATTCTCCTCCCTCCTACACTCTCCCCCCGTGGGCCCCTCTTCCCTTTTCCTGCTCCCCTCTCTCTCTTTTCACTTCCGCCTCTCTCCCCCTCACGCCCATCTCTCTCTACCTCTACATTTCTTTCTGGAATGAAGTGAGTGAAAGTATTAAATTGATGTTGGCTTTCACATAAAAATGCTGGCCATCATAATTCATCAGCTTCAACAAATGACATGTTCTATTAAATTGACTTAGTGCTCCGTCTATTGTATAAAGCAGTACATGTTTAATATAATATATAAAATATATATAATAACAATTAACTGCATCAGCGTTTAAATATGATATTTAGGATCAAATCGGGCTAAATCTTTTGATTAGAAAAATGTTAATTTTGAATTTCTGTATTTTTTCTGAGATACATATATTAGATCGATCACTCGTATCTACTTTACGTTCAAAGTTACTTTTATTTTAAATGGTAAACCTTTGAGATATTTTGAGTTCAAACATGGAAAATTAGTTTTGGCAAGCATGCCAAAACTCTGACAACTTAGACTTCTGCAATAAGGGTTTTACTAAATTGACTCAGTATTGCCTTCTACACAGAAACAAATGCTTAATAAGTGCATCAGTATCTAAGTTAGATATGTAAAATCAAATCTAGATAATTGGTTTGGTTTTGAAAATTTGATATTTCATCGGACTATGCAGCTTTAACTAAATAGCTCAAAGGGACACCGGCCTCTCGACATGTGTTGGTTCTGAGCTCATTCCTCAAGTGTTGGTAGTTCATCCACTCCTCGATGACCAGCAGCGATGTCACACTCAACCAGCGCTCCCTGCTCATTTGCACTTCACCGAATGTAGCAAATGCACCAAATGCACTAACTGCAAGCGTAAACTGTAATGTTTGGGAAAGGGAGTAGGAAGAGAGAGAGAGAGAGGGAGGGAGAGAGCTGGGTTGGAGTGGCGAGGGTTTAAGGGAAGAGGGTGGGGTTTGTCCCCCCCCCCCCTACACACTCCCACTTCGCCCAAAATACTACTGGATGTTGACTGCAGGGCGGAGATAACCCATTGTCCAGCTAGTCCAAATATGCACTGCCGATTACCAGATTGTCTGTTCACTCAGTGCCCCCTCCCCCTCCCCCTCCTCCTCCTCTACCGCTCCTCCCCATTCTCTCTCAGTCCCCCACCTCTCACCTCTATCCCGTCCCCATCCCATTCCTTTTCCCTCCCCTTTCCCTTTCTCCTTCTATTGCCCCCTCCTCTTCCCCCTCCTCTCCCTCCCCCCAATCCCTTCCCTACCTCTCCCCTTCCGTTCCCCATTTCCCTTCCTCCCCCCTCGGTTCCACCATTCCTCTCCCTCCCCACTCGCCCACCCCCCTTCCTCACTCCCTCCACCTCCCCGGTCCCCTTATTTTCTCTCCATGTCCTCCCTCCTTCCCCTTCCCCCTTCCCCCCCCATCCCTCTTTTCTTATTCTCTTCCTTTCCCCTTCCCTTCTCCCTGCCCTCCCCCCTTCTCCTTCTCCCACCCCCTTCTCCCACCCCTTCCCCATCTCCCCTCCCCTTCTCCCCCCATCCTTCTCCCCTCACCCCTCGCCTTTCCCCCTTCTCCTCCCCTTCGTCTCCCCTCCCCCCTCCCCCCTTCCCCTTCCTTCTCCCCTCCCCTTTTCCTTCTCCCCCTTCCCCTTTCTCCTTCCCCTTCCCTTCTCCTTTCCCTTCTCCTTCCCTTCTCCCTCTTACCCTTCTCCTTCCCCTTCTCCTTCCATTCTCCTTCTCCATCTTCCCCCTTCCATTCCACTTCTCTTCTCCCCTCCCTTCCCTCCCTTCCCTTTTCATTTCATTCTCCCCTCCTCCTTCTCCTTCCCTTCCCATTTTCTCCTACCCATCTCCTTCATTCTCCCCTCCCTTCTCATTCTCCTTCCTTTCCATTCCCCCTTCTCTTCCTCCCTTCCCCCTCAACTTCTCATTCCCTCGTCCCTATGCCCTCCACTCCCCTCCCTCCCCTTCCCCTCCCCTTCCCTCCCCTCCCTCCCCCTCCCCCCCCTCCCTCCCTCCCTTCCCCTCCCTTTCTCCATCGCTCCACACACACTCCCATCCCCCCCTCCCTCCTTTCCCCCCTCCCTCCCCACCCCCTCACCCCAAACAACCCCATTGTTCCGACCGCGGAGAATGCACACACTGTTAGTCTCCCTGTCCTGGCCCCGATAGTCCGGATTTTCGGCTCTCATTTCGTAAATCCTGAGTCGGGCGGCGTTCATTCAGCAGAGCCCGGTCACCGGGAGTTCATCTGATTGGTCGAGCCGATCGGCGCCAAACTACGCCTGCCCGTGTGTGCTTTGTGATGAACTGCAGAGAGAAATGGCAGAATGATAGCGCACCCTAATTATCTTCACTTAAACTGTAATCAGGAGGTATCACCTATTATACTATTTCTTAATCTTATTCATCTAAGAGTACAATCTTTCTTCAGGGCAGAAGGCATTGGTCTTCTCCTGGTCATGCCTAATTCAAGTTGCATAGTTTGATGAAAGCAACACATTTTCCAAACCAAAGCACTAACCTAGATTAGATTCTACATATCTAACTTAGATACCGGTGAACATGTGTTGCTGCATAGAAGGGTGTGGTAATAAGTCAATTTACTTCAACCTATTACTACTGAAGCCTATGCTGTTAGAGTTTTGGAGTGCTTGCCAAAATTAATTTGACGCATTTACACTTAAAATATCGCGTAAAAAAGTTAGCCATTTAAAATAAAAATTAATTCAAAGTAAAGTAAGATAGATTTTTTATGATCAACCGAATATATTCATCTCAGAGAGTGACCGAAATTCAAAACCGTCGGACTATGCAACTTTAAACAGTAAACAGGTATCAGCAATTATGCTATTATTATATTACGTATGACCTGTCTCTTACACATGACCTGTCCATTACACATGACCCGTCCCCTTACACATGATCCGTCCCCTTACACAGTGTATTTCTCCTTACACAGTGTAAGTCCACTTACACATAACCTGACCCTTACAGATGACCTGTCCCCTTACATATGGCCTGTCCCCTTACACATGACCTGGCCCCTTACACATGACCTGCCCCTTACAATGACCTGTCCCCTTACATATGACATGTCCCCTTACATATGACATGGCCCTTACACATGACCTGTCCCCTTACACATGACATGTCCCCTTACACATAACCTACCCCCTTACAATGACCTGTCCCCTTACACATGACCTTTCCCCTTACACAGGCTCTATTCCATTACACATGATCTCCCCCCTTACACATGACCTGTCCCCTTACAATGATCTGCCTCCTTCCAATGACCTCTCCCTTGGCACATGATATGTCCCCTTACACATTACCTGTCTCCTTACTCATGTCATGTCCCCTTACACATGACCTTTCCATTTACACATGATCTGTCTCTTTATTCATGCCCGGTCCATTTACACATGATCTTCCCTTACACAGTACCTCTACCCTTACAATGACCTGCCCCATGCCAATGACCTGCCCCTTTACAATGACATGTCCTCTGACACATGATCTGTCACCTTACACATTACCTGTCTCCTTACACATGACCTATCCCCTTTCATATTACCTCTCCCCTTACACATGACCCCCCTTGCATACGACACGACCCCCTTACACACGACCTGTCCCTTACAAATGACCTCTCCACTTACACATGACCCCCCTCTTGCATACCACATGGCCCCCTACACATGACCTGTCCCTTACAAATGACCTGTCACCTTACACATGACATGTCACTTTTCACATGACCTTCCCTTTACATATGACCTGTCCCTTTACACAGGACAGGACCTGTCCTCTTACATATGACCTGTCCCCTTACATATAACCTGTCCCCTTACATATGACCTGTCCCCTTACATATAACCTGTCTTCTTACATATGACCTGTCCCTTACACAATCCTTACCAGCAAGGCCCACCTTTACTAATATTAACAAAGATGTTTATTCTTCCCTCCATAAATTCGCCCCCACCTTACCCCCCCACCCCCAAACACACCCCACCCCGCACTCCCACCCCCACCCCCCACCCCTGCCCAGCAGGCAACATTCACATCCGGTCGGGGCCTATAGTGGAGAACGCCGGGATCGGCGCATGCGCTAAGCGGGGCCAATCACCCCGGGCGTCTCCTGGCGGATTGCATTGGAATCAGCAGTCCCAGGAACCAACTAACAGTTCGCCGACCATTTTCACCAAACTAGAAGCAGAAAGTTTGTGTGACGTGACGATGTTGTCCAGTAGTTCCCAGCAGCGCCTCCGGGTGGCGCCACAACACTTCATAACCAAGCCTGTAATTAGTCGAATCACCGAGTCCTGTTTTATGCTACTATTACTAACCATAATTAAACATATTTGAATTTAAAAAGCTGGGTTTTTTTCCTTCCTACTCCATCTGGGGCCATTTTGATGAATCCCGTGATATCGCCGGGCTTCCAGGTGCTCCCCGGTAACTCTGGGAGATGCACGGCCCCCACCAGGTGTGTGTTGTGTCATAAGGTCGCTAGGTGGCGCGCGTGGCGCCACATCCCGTGCCAAGCCACTGCGCATGCCCTGGAGGGGCGGTAGTGGAAGTGGTGGAGTTGGATGGTGGTGGTAGGGGTGTACGGGTGGTAGTGGTGGTGTTAGTGGTTGTGGTGGTAGGGGTGTAGGGGTGGTGGTGGTAGGGGTAGTGGTGGTGGTGGTTGTGGGAGTGGAAGTGGTGGGGTGGAGGTGGTGGTGGAAGTGGTGGTTGTGGTGGTGAAACTAGTGGTGGTGGTGATGGTGGTGACAGTGGTGATTGATGGTGGTGGTAGAAGTGGTGGTGGTGGGTGTGGTGGTGGTGACGGTGGTGATAATGGTGGTGAAAGTGGTGATGGCGGTGACAGTGGTGATTGATGGTGGTGGTAGAAGTGGTGGTGGTGTGGGTGGAGGTGGTGGTGACGGTGGTGATAATGGTGGTGGAAGTGGTGGTGGTGGTGATGGCAGTTGTAGTGGTGGTAGTGGTGGTGATAGAAGAGGTGAATGTGGTGCTGGTGGTGGAGGTTGCCATGGTGATAGTTGCAGTAGAAATGTTTGTGGTGGTGGTGATGGTGATGGCAGTAGAAGTGGTAGTGGTGGTCGAAATGCGTCACCAAATCCGCTGGTTGGCTAAACACAGACCTGACATGGGATGACAACAAAACTAAGAAGAGGAAGAGAGAGTTTGTAAAACAAATAAAGAACCACGAGACAGCTGAATGAGTTGAGCACCCACTACCCATGTGGCAGATTGTGCGATTCAAAACAGGGTTCGAACCCTAGCCAAGTAAAACCAATAACTTAAAATGTTATTCTTTTCATTATGTAGCCTGGCACCCAGCATTACTGGGATAGGGCAAGACACGGTGAAATGAGGACACCCAATTGTCTCATGTTTGCGATTGAAATTTCTCTCCGCTCAATCAACGAACTGTAATTTTTTTTAATTATTAAAGTTGCATAGTCCGACCAAAGCATCAAATTTTCAAAAGCTAAGCCCTTATGTCAATTTGGACCTACATACGCAACTTAGATATTGGTGCAGTTATTATTAATATTGAGCATTTGATGCTACATAGAAGGGACTACTGAGGCCATTTAGCAGAACCTGTTACTACTAATACTATGCAACTTTAAATTTGTTTCAAAAGAAGCCCATTTTGCTATCAGTTTAAACAGAATGAGTATCATTATGTAGGTCTGTATGATATATGTGTGTCTGTATACATGTCCGTGTGTGTATCCGTGTGTCTTGTGTGTGTCTGTATGTGTGTTTGCGTGTGTCTGTGTATCCATGTGTCTTGTGTGTGTCTGTATGTATGGTTGTGCCTATGTGTCTATGTGTGTCCCTGTCTGTCTATGTGTGTGTATGTAGGTATATCCCTGTGTTTATGTGTCTATGTGTGTCAGTGTGGATGTCAATATGTGTCTATGTGTGTGCATATGTATGTATGTATATATATGTGTATCTATGTGTATATGTGTGTCTCTGTATGTATGTCCGTATGTGTCTGAGTGTGTCTGCATATATGTCCACGTGTGTCTATGTGTGTCCCTGTATGTCTGTCCATGTGTCTATATGTGTGTGTGTTGATATAACATAACTGAAACAGTCCAGCCGGTGGATTGTTAGTCTAACTGGGCCCGTGACCTGGCTCGGGGTCAGCGTTTTGAAGTTGCGTCACGATGACGTAACGCCGCCAGTCACGTGTCAACACGCGCCGACGCGCGCGCCCCCTGACAGCCTGGGTGTGATTGTGACACCTCTGGCGCTTCCTGGCGGCGGCTGGTGACCCCTGGTGACCCCTGGCGGCCTAGGTCCTATTTAGGAGACAGTTGACATTTGAATGTTTGAAAAGCGGCGCAAATTAAACTCTGAAGGCGACGAGGAGATAGATGCTGGGTGAGAACGCCACCACTAGGTGGCGCGTCGAGGCCGGTGCCAACTAGAGTTGTGTGATATTACTGATATCACACCTCCTTTGGAGTTTTTGCACGCGACACTCCTGGCGTGCCTAAGTGTACTTTTTCTTTCCCAATGTTTACTTTTTTCCTGTCTTTTTATGTCTGCGGTCACATTCATTGATTAAGCGGAGGACAATTCCAATCGCGAACAATTGATCGTCCTCGTTCCATTCCACCTTTCTTGATCCTAGTATTGCTGAGCTACTGGCTAGGCAGTGGCAAGTATAAATTTTAACGTCATTACTATGACTTGACCCGGGATCCAACCCGGGTTTTCAATTGTAGGAGACCAGACGGGATGGCCGAATGAGCTGGAGCGTCCATCTCCCGTGCTGGTAGATCGTGGGGTCGTGGGTTCGAACCATGGTCGAGTCAAACCAATGACTTGAAAATTGGTGCTTGTCACTTCCTAGCCAGGCGCTCGGCATTATTAGGACAGGGCAAGGACTGGTGTGCTCAGTGTCAGGATAATGTGACTGAGTGGGATACCAGGTCATGGTGCCGGCGGCCTGGTTTCCCAGTGAGACAGCACTATAAAGTCACCATGAGTGTGCACTGTCACAAGTCAGTACCCGTCCTGATATGACCTTAGATGTTGCTAGGACGTAAAACAACAACAAACAAACAAACAATTGTAGGACCCGCTAAAATGGGAATTGTGCGTTCAACTCATCCAGTAACTGCACTTGGTCTTTATTGTTGTTGTTTTGTATTTTATTTAGATATTCATTCTTGGCAAGTGAGATATTTTCAATTTGATGTGATTAGTCCATCTCTTTCCGCTTCGCCCATACAGTTGTTTGTTTATTTAGGTTTAACGTCCTAGCAACATCTAGTGCCGTATCAAGACGGAGCCCATGTGTGAATGGGTTTGTGTGGAAAATGTGGTGGTAATGTGGTGGTAATGTGGTGATAACGTGGTGGTGAAGTGGTGGTAACGTGGTGGTAATGTGGTGGTAATGTGGTGATAATGTGGTGGTAACGTGATAGTAACGTGGTGGTAATGTGGTGGTAATGTGGTGGTAATGTGGTGATAACGTGGTGGTGAAGTGGTGGTAATGTGGTGGTAATGTGGTGATAATGTGGTGGTAACGTGATAGTAAGGTGGTGGTAATGTGGTGGTAACGTGGTGGTAATGTGGTGGTAATGTGGTGGTAATGTGGTGATAACGTGGTGGTGATGTGGTGGTAACGTGGTGGTAATGTGGTGGTAATATGGGGGTAATGTGGTGGCAACGTGGTGGTAATGTGGTGGTAATGTGGTGGTAATGTGGTGATAACGTGGTGGTGATGTGGTGGTAATGTGGTGATAACGTGGTGGTAATGTGGTGGTAATGTGGTGGTAACGTGGTGGTAACGTGATGGTAATGTGATAGTAATGTGGTGGTAATGTGGTGGTAACGTGGTGGTAATGTGGTGGTAATGTGGTGGTAATGTGGCGGTAACGTGGTGGTAATGTGGCCGTAATGTGGCGGTAACGTGGTGGTAACGTGGTGGTAATGTGGTGGTAATGTGGCAGTAATGTGGTGGTAATGTCATGGTAACGTGGTGGTAACGTGATGGTAATGTGGTGGTATCGTGGTGGTAATGTGGTGGTAGGGTGAATGTGTGTAAGTGGAACGTGGTGGTGATGTGGTATGTGTGGTAATGTGGTGGTAATGTGGTGGTAATGTGGTGGTGATGTGGTGGTAACGTGGTGGTAACGTGGTGGTAATGTGGTGGTAACGTGGTGGTAATGTGGTGGTAACGTGGTGGTAACGTGGTGGTAATGTGATAGTAATGTGGTGGTAATGTGGTGGAGTGTGGTAACGTGGTGGTAAGTGGTGGTAATGTGGCAGTAATGTGGTGGTAATGTGGTGGTAATGTGGTGGTAATGTGGTGGTAATGTGGTGGTAACGTGGTGGTAATGTGGTGGTAATGTGGTGGTAATGTGGTGGTAATGTGGTGGTAATGTGGTGGTAATGTGGTGGTAATGTGGTGGTAATGTGGCGGTAATGTGGTGGTAATGTGGTGGTAATGTGGTGGTAATGTGGTAGTAATGTGGTGGTAATGTGGTGGTAATGTGGTGGTAATGTGGTGGTAATGTGGTGGTAATGTGGTGGTAATGTGGTGGTAATGTGGTGGTAATGTGGTGGTAATGTGGCAGTAATGTGGTGGTAATGTGGCAGTAATGTGGTGGTAATGTGGCAGTAATGTGGTGGTAATGTGGTGGTAATGTGGTGGTAATGTGGTGGTAATGTGGCGGTAATGTGGTGGTAACGTGGTGGTAACGTGGTGGTAATGTGGTGGTAATGTGGCAGTAATGTGGTGGTAATGTCATGGTAACGTGGTGGTAACGTGATGGTAATGTGGTGGTAATGTGGTGGTAATGTGGTGGTAATGTGGCGGTAATGTGGTGGTAACGTGGTGGTAACGTGGTGGTAATGTGGCAGTAATGTGGTGGTAATGTCATGGTAACGTGGTGGTAACGTGATGGTAATGTGGTGGTAACGTGGTGGTAATGTGGGGAACTGTAGTAACGTGATGGTAATGTGGCGGTAAAGTGCTGGTAATGTGGTGGTAACGTGGTGGTAACGTGATAGTAACGTGATGGTAATGTGGCGGTAAAGTGCTGGTAATGTGGTGGTAACGTGGTGGTAATGTGGTGGTAATGTGGTGGTAATGTGGTGGTAGCGGGCTGGTAATGTGGTGGTAACGTGGTGGTAATGTGGTGGTAACGTTGTGGTAACGTGGTGGTAACGTGATAGCAACGTGGTGGTAACGTGGTGGTAATGTGGTGGCAACATGGTGGTAACGTGGTGGTAATATGGTGGTAATGTGGCGGTAATGTGGTGTTAATGGTGCTGTCACATTACGATGCTTCGCGCCAACGTACATTGACGTATGTGATTTTTTGGCACTACATCGGGATACGTCAGTATGTGTGACACGCGCGTTAAGCACTCATTGGTATACGTCAATGTACGTCGACGTTCGTCGAGATACGGCATCGCACCTCAGGGGGTCGGCAAAGTTTTGTGCATGCACAAAACTTTTTACGCATGACAACATTTGACGACGTGTGGATTTGATGTCCGCCGTACATTATGTAAGCGCTAGGTGTACATCGATGTTCGTTAGACTTATGTTAGTCAAACATTGTTTACTACATTGCACTACATTGACCTACTTTAAAGGCAGTGGGAACATACAGTCCGCATACTGACAACGTGTGGATAACGTACGCCTAACATACATCTAATGTACATTTAGCATTTCTCCAGGGTGTCTTGATGTATGTAGCGTATGACGTATAGTTCTGGCGATCGAATAATGTATATAACGTTCACCGGCGTTCTGTGAACATACCGTGAGCATAATTCTAGCATTTTTCACTGGGAGGTACGTTAGCCATACGTTGGTCATACGTTGGCCATACGCTGTGTATACGGTATGTATACGTTCAACTTTTCCCCCCACGCCGAAAAGTTTGACCTATCTCAACGTAAAAAAGTGATTTTCCGCATTGGCGGCGCGCTGGCGAGATACGTCGTAATGTGACAGCGCCATTATGTGATGGTAATGTGGTGGTAATGTGCTCGACATAAATAGCACAATATTAGGATAATGTGACGGAGTGGGATATAGTGCCAGGGGCCTGGTCTCCCAGTGGGGCAACACTATAAAGTCACATTGAGTGCACACTGTCACAAGTCGGTACCGGTCTTGATATGACCGTAGATGTTGCTAGGACATAAAGCTACAACAGACAAACACATCATACAGTACATCATGTACATCATTTGATGCGTCATGAAATGCTCATCCCATCCTCATATGAGCTTAGATGTTCCTAGGATGTAAAACTACAACAAACAAACTGAAATGCTCATTAAAAGAGCTTCATCGAGAATATGGCCTTTGCTGCCGAAACGGCCAAAGCCAATCAATCACAAAAAGAATGTCCAAAAGCAATCTTTATAAGTATACATAATAAACCCGTGGAGGGTAACTTCGCAAAAAAAGATTTCGGACTAAAAAAAGAGTGACTGTCAAATGGGGCACTGTATAATGGAGCTCTATATAATGGAGCACTGTCAAATGGAGCACTGTATAATGGTGTAAACTAGACTATTCAGACGTATCCATGATAGGCAGTATGAATCTTCAAGAAAAAAAGAAAAACTGTTTAGAAAAATAACATCACAAGACGAAAATAGTGATGATAAAATCAAGGGTTTCAAACGCACACAACACAATCAGCGCCAACTGCAGCTGAGTAGGACATGACTGGGAACTAGACAATGCCTGCCGCTCCCCTCTCCCCCCCCCCTCCCATACCCCCTCCCCCATCCCTCCCCAACCCGACCCTCACCCGACCCTCTCCCCACCCTCCCCCGACCCTCCCCATCCACCTTCTCCATCCCCTCTCATCCCCCTCCACCTCCCCGTTCCCCCTTCCCCCTGATCCATCTACCATCCCCTTCCCCTTACCCCTCCACCCTCCACCACCTCCCTCCCCCATCCCCCCCCCTCCCCTCTCCCCCTCTACCGGCCCCCCTCCCCCCTCCCCTCCCAATCCCCCCCCCCCATCCCCGCCCCTACTCAGCCCCTCCCTACTCCTTCCCCCTTCCCCGCACCTCCCCATCTCCCCCCTCCCCTCCCCCCCCCCCGCCCCCCCCCTCCCCCCCGCCCCCTGCCAGCCCACTAACCCTGGATACAGATCAAGCGGACGATTGCCGCCAAACGACCGGTTTCCATGCGACTGTGTGGTACGGAGTTAATTGTCTGAAAACGCCCGCTGACCACTCGCTGACCACTCACCACTCCCCACCCACTCACCACGCACTCACCACTCACTGCCCATTTACGGGACCCGATCGGGGGATGCCGTGTGAGGCGGCAGTGTGTCGGCAGTGTGTCCGGCCCCGCCCCCCGCCCCCTCACCTGCCCAGGTGAGTCCGGGAACCAGCCCCCAACCAGCAATTCACCAACAATGCATCGCGGGTACTTATGATTAACAATTTATCACTCCCCACCCTTCTCTGGTGAAGTAACATAACAAATAAGCGAAAGAATTTGTTTCGTTAGATTCATTGATTAAACAGAGGAAATTTCAAGCGTAATCGATTGGTTTTTCCTCATTCCACTGCTCCTTGTCCTATCCCAGTACCGCCGAGCACCAGGCTAAGTAGCGCCAAGTATAATTTTTAAGTCATTGGCCACAGTTTGAACCCGGTGTCGCAGTTTCAATTCCCAGCAGTTGAAGTTCCCACAATTGCTTCTGCGCATGCGTCAACATCTAACGGCATCGTCTGCGCATTGTCAATGGTCGTGAGCAATCTTCACACATAAAAAGTGAAATATCTCTAAAACCAAACCAGCTAGAAACAAATCGCTTGGTACACATATAGAAAACATGTTTACCAACACGATTATATTAAATTGATATGGTTAGGGTTCTGGATTTCTATTAATTTTGAATAATGTTTTGCACTGCGCGTACCGCCAAACTCAATGCATTGTCAATGTTCGTGAGCAATCTTCATGCAGAAAAAGTGAAATATCTCTAAAACCACACCACCTATAAACAAATCGCTTGGTAGACATATAGAAAACATGTTTACCGAAAATATTATATTAAATTTATAAGGTTAGTCACACTGACACTATAGTGACAGCGATTTGCGGCGATGGTTTAAATCGGGCTAATGTTGACACATGCGCAGACAATGCTTTGACGCATGCGCAGATGCTTTTGTGGGAACTTCAACTGCTGGGAGCTGAAACTGCGACACTGGCAATCTCACAAACTGACACATGAGAAGTAGGCACTCAACTCATTCAGCCGTCAGGCCATCACATCTGGTATTTCATATTCAAGCTGAGGCCAGAGAAAAATGGCATGATTGAGCAGTTTGCATCCTAGCAAAACCTCAGATTACTTGCTTGTGACAATGGTGGCTTTCTAGTGCTGTGATGCTGGGATACCAATAGGTTATGTCTTACCTGGTGATATTTTCTTTGTGGTGAGGCAAGCAGGGTGTTTTAGTTAGTACACCGCACCATGATGGTTTAGTGCAACACTGCGCCTGCGCCGTGCTCTTTAATGACGCCGACGGGGGCGGGAAATGACACAGGTGTAATCAGGTAATGAACCTACCTGGACAGGTGATTACAGCGTCGGGCGACAGAAGCGTACGCCGCAGTGCGTGCGTGCAGTCGGCCCTAGGGCTGCACCACCGACTTACATCTTCACCGACAATCGGCCCGATGGCTGCGCCACCGACTTACATCTTCACTGACAGTCGGCCCGATGGCTGCACCACCGACTTACATCTTCACCAACAGTCAGCCCGACGGCTGCACCACCGACTTACATCTTCAGCGACAGTCGACCCGACAGCTGTGCCACCGACTTACTTACATCTTCAGCGACAGTCAGGCCAATGGCTGCACCGCCGACTTACATCTTCACCGACAGTCAGCCTGATGGCTGCACCACTGACTTACCTCTTCACCGACACTCGGCCCGACGGCTGCACCACTGACTTACATCTTCACCGACAGTCGGCCTGATGGCTGTGCCACCGACTTACATCTTCATCGACAGTCAGCCTGATGGCTGCACCACTGACTTACATCTTCACTGACAGTCAACTTGATGGCTGCACCACCGACTTACATCTCCACCGACAGTCAGCCTGATGGCTGCACCACCGACTTACATCTTCACCGACAGTCAGCTTGATGGCTGCACCACCGACTTACATCTCCACCGACAGTCAGCTTGATGGCTGCACCACCGACTTACATCTTCACCGACATTCGGCCCGACGGTTGCACCACCGACTTACATCTTCACCGACATTCGGCCCGACGGCTGCACCACCGACTTACATCTTCACCGACAGTCAGCCCGACGGCTGCACCACTGACTTAAATCTTCACCGACAGTTGGCCCGACGGCTGTGCCACTGACTCGCGTCTTCACCAACAGTCGGCCCGACGACTACACCCTGCCTGACTCGCGTCTTCACCGACGGCTAAACCACCGCTTCGCGTCTTCAACGACAGGCCCTCCGACGGCTGCACCCTGACTCACGTCTTAACTGTTTCAACGTGTCAGTTCTTATACTATTTTGGGACTTTAATAGTTGCTAATACAGTGCTTTGTGCTGCGTTGGATGACACTAGTGCCACATGCGTTATAGCACTTCATAGACCATGGTACCTTTGCAGATAATGAAGTAACTTAGTAGGTCGACATGTCAAATAACAGGATAACGTAATGCACTGTATGGCATGCATGTATTGTGTTTCATATCACATGCTTTATTGTCCATATCACATGTGTTATATTGTACATCACATGTGTTATATTGTACATCACTTATGTTATATTGTACATCACATGTGTTATATTGTACATCGCACATGTTATATTGTACATTGCATGTGTTATATTGTACATCACATGTGTTATATTGTACAACACATGTGTTATATTGTACACCACATGTGTTATATTGTACAACACATGTGTTATATTGTACATCACATGTGTTATATTGTACATCACATGTGTTATAGTGTACATCACATGTGTTATATTGTACATCACATGTGTTATATTGTACATCACATGTGTTATATTGTATATCGCATGTGTTATATTGTACATCACATGTGTTATATTGTACATCACAAGTGTTATATTGTACATCACATGTGCTATATTGTACACCACATGTGTTATATTGTACATCACATGTGTCATATTGTACATCACATGTGTTATAGTGTACATAACATGTGTTATATTGTACACCACATGTGTTATATTGTACAACACATGTGTTATATTGTACATCACATGTGTTATATTGTACATCGCATGTGTTATATTGTACATCACATGTGCTATATTGTACATCACATGTGTTATATTGTACACCACATGTGTTATATTGTACAACACATGTGTTATATTGTACAACACATGTGTTATAGTGTACATAACATGTGTTATATTGTACACCACATGTGCTATATTGTACATCACATGTGTTATATTGTACATCACATGTGTTATATTGCATAGTGTAGTAATCTGCACTGACCTCTCAGGCAAGTAACCAAATAGACAGGTAGGCGTGGGTAGTGTGGTGATATCAGGGAACCTAGTTGGTGTAATGGTTAGCACACTGGCCCGAAATGCAAAGAGATGTCGGTTCGAGTCCCGTTCTAGGCCCAATGTTTCCCATTTTCATCACCCCCATGACAATATCACATATTACACACAATGTGCATAGCACATATCTATGTGCTGCACCACATACCACCCATGCACTGTATTGCATATCACGTATATAGTGCGTGCCACACGCGTTTATTCATGCGGATGTAACCTTATTTGTAAACCAGAAGCTCTGATGTAAAAACAAGAGTTTTAAATATGGGTTTAATAAAACTGGAACTCATTTAGTCATCATCAATACATTAAGGGTAACACGTTGCAGCAAGTAAAGTAAATAATTTGTCAGATTATTGTATCACTATTTGGTGATAAGTACTTTTTTTTTGTCTCTTGTTGCTAATTTCCCAATTTGGTCACCATGCCGACATACCTGTAGTTAATACAGCCTGGTGGCTGCCTATGTAATAACTCGACTGAGTGTGGGACGGGGTGACCTTTCCGTCCACCGCTTGTCCCTTTGTTGCAGCCATGTTTTTACCAACACGTCATGTACCACATGCCGCCAAAGCATTACTTCGGACGCAATGGCAGAATCGATAGAGCGCAGGCCTCCCGTGCGTGTTTTCGGGAATTTGATTCCCGGTCGAGTCAAACCAATGACGTAGAAAATTAGTACTTGTCGCTTCCTAGCTCGGTGCTTGGCATTAACAGGATAGGGCAAGGACTGGTTAACTCAGTGTCGGGATAATGTGACTGAATAGGATATTGGGTCATGGTGTTGGTGGCCAGGTTTCCCAGTGGGACAGCACTATAAAGTCACCGTGAGTATGCACTGTTCACAAGTCGGTACCTGTCCTGATAAGTGATATGACCTCAGGAAGTAAAACTCCAACAACAATTCCTTTAATTGCACACATGGTTGCTGCACCTCTGGGCTGTTTGAAATACTCCTACTTGTGTAATAATGCTGTAATTACGCACCCATCACCGTGACCCCAAGTGTGGGTGGTGGTGGTGTGGGGGGGGGGGGCTGACAGTGGTAGAGTGTTGGCCCCATCATGGCGACCTTTGACCTGACCGTGTGGCGCGCCATCATGTTACCATGTGCTGCCCTCTGGTGATTGACTGCGGTGAGTTAATGCCGGGCTCTAACCAAACACATGGCTAAATCTGGAGATATTTGAAGTGAAAACACACCAAATTAATTTTGGCAAGCATGTTGAGATTCTGGCACCATATGCTTCAACAATAATTTTAAAGGTTCTATTAAATTGGCTTAGTATCCCACTCTATGCAGAAACTAACGATTAAAGTTGTGTAGTCCGATGGTTTTGAGTTTCTGTCATTTTTCTGAGATAAATATATTAAATTGATTGTTATTATCTACCTTAATTTACCTTGAATTAACTTTTATTTTAAATGGCTAACTTTAGAGTTATTTGAAGTGCAAGCATGTACAATTTGTTTTGGTGAGCATGCCGAAACTCAGGCTTCTGCAGTAACAGGTTCTATTAAATTTCCTAACTATTCCCTTCTGCGTTGACAAATGCTTAATAAGTGCATCAGTATCTAAGTTATGTGGTATGCAAGTATTGCAGGTATAGCAATACCTCAGGTAGTTTGACAGCCCTACCTTGCAGAGTTGTAAACCACTGCCTTGTGGTACAGGTTCTTGACAGAACCGAAGGCTAAGGGAGCAAACCCTGAACAAAAAACATGTCACTGTGGCAGCATCAAGGGTGGTTGACGTATGGAACTCCCAACATCTCCCGACCAGCCACTGCAGGGACAAATAGTTTTGTGCCTGTCTTGACATGTTCTTGCCGGTGTGAAACCTCTATTTGCTCCCCGAGAGAGTGCCGCTGGTAACTTGCAAAAGCCAGCAGCACTTCAACACTTTTGCAGGCAGCTTTCATGAATGATGATGATGATGATGATCTAAGTTAGATATGGAGAATCAAATCTAGATAATTGTTTTGGTTTTGAAAAATGTTATACTTCATGGGAATATGCAACTTTAATAGATATACATCTAGCTAAGTGCTTTGGTTTTGAAAATGTGATGCTTTAATAAATGCACCAGTGTCTAAGTTAGATATCTAGGATCAAATCCAAGTATGTGTTTTGGAATAGCAAATTTGGTGCTTTCATCCAACTAACTAGTGGTCCACAACTGGTTCATTAAAGGCTGTGGTATGTGTTGTCCTGTCTGTGCGAAAATGCATATAAAAGACCCCTTACTGCTTATTGGAAAGAGTAGCCTATATGGCAGGAGCGGGTTTCCTCCAAAGAAATAAATCAGAATGACCATATGTTTCACGTCCAATAACCGATGATAAAAATCAATGTGCTCTAGAGGCGTCGTTAAATAAAACAAACTTTCCTTTCGTCCGACTATGCAGCTTTAAATAAGATGACAGGTTTTCCAACCTAATCACACCCAAACAACCATTCAGTAAGTAGCCAATGGGAAAACTGGAAATCTCTTTTAACACCATATCTTTTAACCCTGTACCGCGTCCAGCTGCATTGTGGTTCACACATTGTTTTCCCGCCATTTCCGGTTGCCGTGTGAGTGTTGTCGGCATTTCTAATTAGAACCTAATTAGGTCAACATGCTAGTACTAATGCCAGCCATTGTTTTGTCGTCTTTTCAACTTGGTTAAAACCGCGCATGATTATAAATCAGTCAAGGCTTGGACACAGACATCCTCTCTCTTTCGCTCTCTCGCTCTCCTTTTCACTCTCTCGCCCTCTCTCTCTTTCTCTTTCTTTCTCTCTCGCTCTCTCTCCTGTCTCGCTCTCGTTCTCTCACTCTTTCTCCTCTCTCGTTCTCGCTCTCCTCTCTCGCCCTTTTGTTCACTCTCGCTTTCTCATTCTCTTTCACCCTCTCTCTCGCTCTCTTTCTATCTAGCTCTCCTCTCTCGCTCTCTCCTCTCTCGCTCTCTCCTCTCCCACTCTCTCGCTCTCTCCTCTCTCGCACTCTCCTCTCTCGCTCTCTCCTCTCTTGCTCTCTCCTCTCTCTCGCTCTCTCCTCTCTTGCTCTTGCTCTCTATGGCTCTCTTCTCGTTCTCTCACTCACTTACTCACTCACTCACTCACTCACTCGCTCTCACACTATGTGCGCCAAGCAGCGCTGACTTATCAACAGCTCTCCCACCGCCACCCGCATCCCCACCTCCAACACCCCCCCCCCCCCCTTCTCCCTTTCTCCTAGATCCTCGGTTTTGATGTTTTTCAACCTTAAAGAGCTTGAATTTGTTAATTACTCAAAACGAGGCTGCGCCGCCGTCACAGACACGCCCCGGGCACCTTGTTGACGGCACCACGTGGAGCATGCGCATCCGCTACCGGGCCACCAAGTGTGTGTGTGTGTGGGGGGGGGGGGGCCGATGTCCTGTTGTGTGGGGGGGGGGGGGGCAGGGGGGAGATCTCGTCAGATTTAATTTAAAGGTGAGACCACCATAAGAAGGGTCCAGGAAGTCTGGATGACAGAGGAGAGGGGGTGGCGGTGTGAAGCAGGCCCGCCCCACGGGGGATGTTTGTGGGGTGTTTGTGGGGTTTTTGTGGAGTGTGTGGGGGGGGGGTGTTTGTGGAGTGTTTGTGGGGTGTTTGTGGGGTGTGGGTGTGTTTGTGGGTGTGTTTGTGGTGATATTTGTGTCGGTGTTTACTGTGTATATTTGTCTGTATCTTTGTGGGGTGTTTGTGCTTGTTGGGGGAGGTTTGTGAGGGGTGTTTGTGTGTGTTTGTGGGGGGTGTTGGTGTAGGTGTTTGTGGGTGTGTTTGTGGATGGGGTGTTTGCGCTTGTGGGGTGTGTTTGTGTGGCTGTGCTTGTGTGGGTGCTTGTTGGGGTGTTTGTGGGTGTGTTTGTTGGGGTGTTTGTGGGTGTGTATGTGGGTGTTTGTCGGAGGTGTTTGTTGGGGTGTTTATGGGTGTGGGGGTGTTTGTGGGGATGTTTGTATGACGTGTTTGTGCGGGTGTTTGTGGATGCGGTGTTTGCATTTGTAGGGTGTGTTTGTGTGTTTGGGTGTATTTGTGTGGGTGCTTGTCGGGATGTTTGTTGGTTTGTTTGTGAGTGTGTGTGTTTGTGGGGGGTGTTTGTTGGTGTGTTTATGGGTGGGTGTGGGGGTGTTTGTGGGTTTTTTTGTATGACTTGTGTGTCGGTGTGTGTATGATATGTTTGTGGGGGTGTTTGTGAGTGTGTTTATGAGGGTGTTCATGAGTGTGTTTTTGGGGTGTTTAGGGGTGTTTGTGAAGGTGTTGGGTGCTGTTTGTGGGGTGCTTGTGTGGGGGTGTTTGTGAGTGTGTTTATGAGGGTGTTTATGAGTGTGTTTGTGGGGCTGTTTATGGGTGTGTTTGTGAAGGTGTTTGTGGGCTGTTTGTGGGGTGCTTGTATGGGGGTGTTTGTGAGTGTGTTTATGAGGGTGTTTATGAGGGTGTTTGTGGGTTTTTTTGTATGACTTGTGTGTCGGTGTGTGTATGATATGTTTGTGGGGGTGTTTGTGAGTGTGTTTATGAGGGTGTTTATGAGTGTGTTTGTGGGGGTGTTTATGGGTGTGTTTGTGAAGGTGTTTGTGGGCTGTTTGTGGGGTGCTTGTATGGGGGTGTTTATTGGAGTGTTTGGAATGTCGTAGTCATCATCATGCTGTCGGTCGCGATGCGACAAAGACTGCTTTCATTACTTGACTGCCGCTCTCCATTTAGCTCTCTGCGGTTGTACATTTCATGAAAGCTGCCTGCAAAAGTGTTGAAGTGCTGCTGGCTTTTGCAAGTTACCAGCGGCACTCTCTCGGGGAGCAAATAGAGGTTTCACACCGGCAAGAACATGTCAAGACAGGCGCAAAACTATTTGTCCCTGCAGTGGCTGGTCGGGAGATGTTGGGAGTTCCATACATCAACGCCCTTAATGCTGCCACAGTGACATGGTTTTCTGTTTAGGGTTTGCTCCCTTAGCCTTCGGTTCTGTCAAGGACCTGTACCACAAGGCAGTGGTTTACAACTCTGCAGGGCAGGGGCATCAAACTCCCTGAGGTATTGCTATACCTGCAATACCTGCATACCTAGTAGTAGGGTGTTTGATATTGATGTATAAAGCATTTGTTGTTGAATAAATTAGAATCTGTTACTACTGAATCATATGGTGTCAGTTCTTTTTATGTGTTTGCACAGATTAATTTGTTATGTTTTCACTTCAAATATCTCCAAAGTTAGCCATTTAAAATAAAAAAAACTTTAAAAAAATCATATTATAATAATCACCTTAATATATTTACTTCAGAAAATTGCAGAACCTCAAAACAATGGGATTATGGAAATTGAAGGAGAAATGACACTGTGGGGTTTCGGTCCCGCAGTAAATGAACAGTCACGTGGGCTGCCATTTTCCCACCCCACACTGGAGGAGGAACAGGAAGTCACCTCTCCTTTGTCCACCCGGACGCAGCCCGCCGGGAGGGGCCGCGTGGATGGAGCGGGGCGCCCCCTACTAACAGTTAACAGAAGCTTTTGTGTAAATTTTGTTGCTGTTTTTATTGGGTGCTTAAAGAAGAGTAAGGATACACCAGCATGCAGTCACAGCACAGTGTGATGGATATAGTGACACGCGCTGCACACTATGTACATTTCACACTCACCTCACGCTACATTTCACACTCACTTTGGAAATTTCACACTGACCACACTGTACATTTCATACTGACCTCGCTGTACATTTCACACTGACCTCGCTGTACATTTTACACTGACCTTGCTGTACATTTCACACTCACTTTATACATCTCACACTCACTTTGGAAATTTCACACTGACCTCGCTGTACATTTCACACTGACCTCGCTGTACATTTCACACTCACTGTGTACATTTCACACTCACTGTGTACATTTCACACTCACTGTGTACATTTTACACTCACTGTGTACATTTCACACTCACTGTGTACATTTCACACTCACTGTGTACATTTCACACTCACTGTGTACATTTCACACTCACTGTGTACATTTCACACTCACTCTGTACATTTCACACTCACTGTGTACATTTCACACTCACTCTGTACATTTCACACTCACTCTGTACATTTCACACTCACTCTGTACATTTCACACTCACTGTGTACATTTCACACTTGCTGTGTACATTTCACACTCGCTGTGTACATTTCACACTCACTGTGTACATTTCACACTCACTGTGTACATTTCACACTCATTCTGTATATTTCACACTCACAGTGTACATTTCACACTCACTGTGTACATTTCACACTCACTGTGTACATTTCACACTCACCGTGTACATTTCACACTCACTCTGTACATTTCACACTCACTGTGTACATTTCACACCCGCTCTGTACATTTCACACTCGCTCTGTACATTTCACACTCGCTCTGTACATTTCACACTCACTGTGTACATTTCACACTTGCTGTGTACATTTCACACTCGCTGTGTACATTTCACACTCACTGTGTACATTTGACACTCACTGTGTACATTTCACACTCATTCTGTATATTTCACACTCACAGTGTACATTTCACACTCACTGTGTACATTTCACACTCACTGTGTACATTTCACACTCACCGTGTACATTTCACACTCACTCTGTACATTTCACACTCACTGTGTACATTTCACACCCGCTCTGTACATTTCACACTCGCTCTGTACATTTCACACTCGCTCTGTACATTTCACACTCACTGTGTACATTTCACACTCACTCTGTACATTTCACACTCATTCTGTACATTTCACACTCGCTGTGTACATTTCACACTCGCTGTGTACATTTCACACTCGCTGTGTACATTTCACACTCGCTGTGTACATTTCACACTCACTCTGTACATTTCACACTCGCTGTGTACATTTCACACTCACTGTGTACATTTCACACTCACTGTGTACATTTCACACTCACTGTGTACATTTCACACTCGCTCTGTACATTTCACACTCGCTGTGTACATTTCACACTCACTCTGTTCATTTCACACTCACTCTGTACATTTCACACTCACTCTGTACATTTCACACTCACTGTACATTTCACACTCGCTGTGTACATTTCACACTCGCTGTGTACATTTCACACTCGCTGTGTACATTTCACACTCGCTGTGTACATTTCACACTCGTTGTGTACATTTCACACTCGCTGTGTACATTTCACACTCACTCTGTACATTTCACACTCACTCTGTACATTTCACACTCACTGTGTACATTTCACACTCACTCTGCACATTTCACACTCACTCTCTACATTTCACACTCACTCTGTACATTTCAAACTCATTCTGTACATTTCACACTCACTGTGTACATTTTACACTCACTGTGTACATTTCACACTCACTCTGTACATTTCACACTCACTCTCTACATTTCACACTCACTCTCTACATTTCACACTCACTCTCTGCATTTCACGCTGACACTGGGTGTCTTGAGGTGGTTGCGTGGGGGGGTGGTTGGTGGCTGTGGACGGCGATTCGCTGGTCGCGCATGTTACTGGCGAGCGGCCAGCAGACGACTCGTGAACATGTGCCGTCACCATGTCAACACGAGCCACATGTGACAGGAAGCATGCGCCTTGTTCTATTGGCCCTCACTCCCTCACTCCATCCCTCACTCACTCCCTCACTTCCGCCAGGGCGAGCCACTGCGCGATGGGTGTACCTACGTGCATAACGTGCGTAGGGTGTGCACATTGAGTGCTGTGTCTAGGGTCATGTGTGTAGAGTCATGCACGTTGATTGCATGTAGTCATGCACACTGGCTGATTCTAGAGTCATGTATCCTGACTGGTTGTAGTCATGCACATTGACTTGTTATCGAGTCATGCACATCATGAATGTCGACTGAATGTAGAGTCATGCACATTGACTGGTTGTAGAGTCATGCATGTTAACTGGTTGTAGAGTAATTGCACAATGACTGGATGTAGAGGCATGCGCATTAACTGGTTGTAGAGTCATGTATGTTGACTGGTTGTAGAGTCATGCACATTGACTGGTTGTAGAGCAATAGATGTTGACTGGTTGTAGAACATGCATATTGACCGGGTTGTAGAGTCATGCACGTTGACTGGCTGTAGAGTAATTGCACACTAACTAGTTGTAGAGTCATGCACATTAACTGGTAGTATAGTCATGTATGTTGACTGGTTGTAGAGTCATGCACGTTGACTGGTTGTAGAGTCATGCACATTGACTTGTTGTGGAGTCATGCATGTTGACTGGCTATAGAGTCATCCTGGTCACGATACCAGTGTTTCTTTCAAATGGTGTTGCAAACATGGGGGTCATGCTGCAGGACTTCAACATGCAGATATGTGGGCAAGGTTCTGTCATTGGACCATTTCCACGCTACCTGAGTATGTGGCACTTTGCCTGGTGAGGTGAGTGCAGGCCACTCAGGGTGATCTGAGCAGCTGCCATCTGCAGAAAATGGAGGAAATTCTCCACATCTGAAGATCAACACTTAACTCGAAACTGCTGCTATTTAGAAACTAAACACACTCATCATGCCACGTCACTAACAATTCATCGTCCATGTGTGTTGGGGTTTATATCCGTGCAACATCTAATGACTCAGTCACACATAGATACATACATGGCGACTTGTGACAGTACACACTCATTTTGACTTACAGTGCTGCTCCACTGGAAACTCCGCGGGCAACATGACCACAATATCCCACGCCGTCCCATTATCCTGATACTGAGTAAACCAGTCCTTGTCCTATCCTATTAATGCCGAGTGCCAGGCTAGGCAGTGACAAGTATCAATTTAGTAAGTTAGTAGTTTCACTCAGCTAGGGTTCGAACTCATGACCTCCTGGACTGAAAGTTAGCCAACACTCTTACCAATTCGACCACCTCGTCTGTGGTCCCCTTGTTCATGTAAACCGTCAATAAAATGCTACCTGAGCTGGCGCTTGGCATTACAAGGATAAGTAAGGCAACAACTGGTTTACTCAATATCAAGATACTGTTACTGAGTCGGATATTGGGTCATTGTACCGTCCCAGTCTCCTGGTGGAGTAGTACTTATTTGTTTGTTGTTGTTTTATGTCCTAGCAACATCTAAGGTCATATCAGGATGGGTACCGACTTGTGACAGTACGCACTCATGGCAATTTTATAGTGCTGCCCCACTGGGAAATCAGGCCGCTGGCACATTGATATCCCACCCAGTCACATTATCCTGACACCGAGCTAACCAGCCCCTTGCCCTTTCCTAATAATGCCGAGCACCAGGCTAGGAAGCAACAAGTATCAATTTTTAAGTCATTGGTTTGACTCGACCCGGCACCGAAATCACAAACTCCCGATCTTCCGCACGCGAGGCCTGTGCTCTACCAATTCGGCCACCGCGGTGGTACTATAAAGTTGGGTGGTTGGAGTGCTACGTCCTGGCAACATCTAAGGTCATACAGTCACAAAGGTTGTACATTGTCACAAGTCAGTACAACAAACAAACAAACGCATTCATCTTTTCATAAGCAGAAAATTTGTCTCAGCCGATTCCGACCACATGCGCACACACGCACACACACACACGCACACACACACACCCACACACACACACACACACATATGTGTCAATAACAAGGGCGGGCTTCCGCCAGCGCCTGTTACCTACAAGTAACTTTGGGTTGTGAACAAAAATCCAAAGTCCCTTATCACACACGTTAATAAAAATTCTCCAAATCACAACTGGCGAGACAAATGAAACAAACACATACACAGAACCAACAATACCGGGATAACAACCACAGGGTGTTTCTATAGTAACACGTGGAGGAATGGTCGGTAAACCGTTGGTAGCACGCAACCGGGTATTGAGAAGCGGCCCGATTCAAACGGGCCAATCAGAGCGTGGGATCCACGGCGGGAACGGGCCGAACTGTCTGCGGCGGGGAGGGGGAGGGGGAGAGGAGAGGGGGAGAGGGGGGCAGAGGGAGGGGAGGTAAAAGGGGGCAGGGCGGGGAGGAGGGGGGGGGGGGCATGTATCATAAGTAGGGCTGCTGCGTCCTGGCTCAGGATCATGTATGATCAACTTCCCATATCGTGTGTGTGTGTTCGTGTGTGTGTGTAATGTAGGTAATTGTAGGGGTGTGTATGTGTGTGTGTGGGGGGGGGGGGGGGGGGGGGGTACACAGCTGGTTCAGTTCTGTTGGGAGTGGGGAGGTGGGTGGGGGGGATGTTCCTGGTACAGGAGGTGTATGTGAGAAGACGGGAGGGGATTTGTGTGGGGTGGTGGGTGGGGGTGGGGGTGGGGAGGTCAGATGACAACAGAGCAGGGATGTTTTTGCTTCTTTGTGACCTCTGGGTATGTTGACTTGACCTTGGAGGTGCAGGGTGAATCTGTGAGCGACTGTAGAGGAGTGGTGGAGGGGGGGGGGGGTGGAGTGGTGGAGGAGGAATGAGAGGGGAAGGAAGAGGAAGGGAAAGGAGGAAGGTGACTGAGTATGAGTTATAGTGACATGGAGCCAGCTAGTCACATAAATACCGAGACACAATTACAGTCACATAAAGACACGCATAGCCTTATTGTTACATAAATATAAAAATAGTCACATAAGGTCACATAAAGTCACGTACAGACACACCGTGTGACACACAGAACTCATTCACACACATACAAACAGACAGCCATCACAAACAGACAGCCATCACAAACAGACACATGCAGACACCTACATACACACATACACACAGAGACACATGCAACCACAAGAGACGCATACACAGTCACATAAAGACAGATAATTCACATAAATTCCTTACAATCACATACAGGCACATATTCATATAATGGCACACACACAGATACAGTCAAACACAGCCACACTCAGCCAGCCACACACAGACACATACAGACTCAGTCACACACATACACACATACACATACACATACAGACATTCACAAATAGACACATACAGACTCAGTCACACACAGACACACATAGACACATACAGTCACACACAGACACATACAGACTCAGTCACACACATACACACACATACACATACAGACAGTCACACACAGACACATACAGACTCAGTCACACACAGACACACACAGACACATACATTCACACACAGACACATACAGACTCAGTCACACACATACACACACAGACACATACAAACAGTCACACACAGACACATACAGACTCAGTCACACACATACACATACAGACAGTCACACACAGACACATACAGACTCAGTCACACACATACACACACAGACACATACAGACAGTCACACACAGACACATACAGACTCAGTCACACACATACACACACAGACACATACAGACAGTCACACACAGACACATACAGACTCAGTCACACACATACACACACATACACATACAGTCACACACAGACACACACAGACTCAGTCACACACATACACACACATACACATACAGACAGTCACACACAGACACATACAGACTCAGTCACACACATACACATACAGACAGTCACATACAGACACATACAGACTCAGTCACACACATACACACACAGACACATACAGACAGTCACACACAGACACATACATACTCAGTCACACACATACACACATACACATACAGACAGTCACACACAGACATATACAGACTCAGTCACACACATACACACATACACATACAGACAGTCACACACAGACACATACAGACTCAGTCACACACATACACACACAGACACATACAGACAGTCACACACATACACACACAGACACATACAGACAGTCACACACATACACATACAGACTCAGTCACACACATACACACACAGACACATACAGACAGTCACACACAGACACATACAGACTCAGTCACACACAGACACATACACGCAGACACGTACACAGTCACACACAGCCACACACACACACGTACACTGCCGTGGTGTTACCGTTTTGCCCGAGACGGCCTGGAGCAGGGTATTGTGTAGATAAATGATTCACTCCGTACTTGCAGTACACGGGTGAATACCAACCCTATATAAAAGCTGTCGAAAAAGCTGGGAAATGAAATGAGAGCCTAATTTCATAATCTAAGAAGGACAAATTATTCTTTTTATGTCTTCATATTTCCCCGCTACCTTTGAGTTGAAAAATATAATAAAACATATAGTTTAATAGAATTTAAAGGTGAAATCGACGGTGTTCTGTGGCCGCCATCTTATCTTTTTGCATTCTCTCCCATTTCACCAACTCTGTGCCGATATAAGTACCCATTTGATACTGGAGCCAGGCATTCTACTTCCTCTTCCATACTAAAGTTATTTTCGCCCGTATTTATACTACGTTGTCGTTCACCCGTGGACTACAAGTACAGGGGTGAATCTTTTATCTAGGTATTGTGGTGTATATGGAGGGGGGGGGGGGGTGTTTCGCAGGTAGAGAAGTCACTGGAGGTGGGTGCCGATACTCAGCACAGGTGCTGGAGGCTGGGCGTGTGTGTGAGGCGAGGAGGGGGTCGGGATGGAGGGTGTGGAGAGGGGGGGGGGGGGAGTTAACCCCGGCGCCCCGAGGTTACTATGCGTGTGTACGCGGCTGACACGGGGGGCGGCCTCCAGCCGGGAGGAATGGCGGCCAGGACCTGGGAGTAAGTCACCCGCCGCGCGGGTTAGCAACCGGGCCTCGCCCCGCCACCCCGGCCCGCCACCCCGGCAGCCCGCCTCTCAGCCGCCCCGGCCACCCCCCGCCCCACCCGGGCCACCCCGGCTCCCAGCCCCGCCACCACTGCTCGGGCCACCCTGACCCAGCCACCCCGGCCAGGCCACCCGCCACCCGCCACCCGCCACCCGCCACCCGCCACCCGCCACCCCGCTACCCGTCACCCGCCACCCCGCTACCCGCCACCCGCTACCCGTCACCCGCCACCCGTCACCCGCCACCCACTATCCGACAACCCGGTAACCCGCCACACGCCACACGCCACACGCCACACGCCACACGCCACCCTACGGTGTGGACAACTAACCTTGGACACCAAAGGACAAGGTGAGGTGGTGGTAGAGGTGGCGGTGGGTGTGGTTGTGGTGGTAGATGTGGCGGTGGGTGTGGTTGTGGTGGTAGATGTTGCGGTGGGTGTGGTTGTGGTGGTATATGTGGCGGTGGATGGTGGTGGTGATGGAAGTTGTAGAGTTGGTGGTGGGTGGTGGTTGTGGGTGGTGGTGTATGGTGGTGGTGGTTGTTTGTGTGGTGGTGGTTGTTTTTGAGGGTGGGGTGGTGGTTGGTGGTGGTATATATATGGTGGTGGTTGTTGTTGTGGTTGTTGTTGTTTTTGTTGGTGTGGTGGTTGTTGTTTTTGTGGGTGGGGTGGTGGTTGGTGGTGGTGTATGTATGCATGGTGGTGGTGGTTGTTGTTGTGGTAGTTGTTGTTTTTGTTGGTGTGGTGGTGGTTGTTGTTGGCTGTGATGTTTGGTGGTGTTGGGTGGGGAGGTAAGTGGTAGAGGTGGTGGTGGGTGTTGTTGTATGATTGGTTGTTGGAGTTTTACGTCCTGGCAATTTCTAAGGTCATATGAGGACGGTTGCCGAGTTGTGAGAGTGCGCACTCATGCCGAATTTATAGTGCTGCCCCACTAGGAGACCAGGCCGCCAGCACCATGACCTGATGGCCCACTCTTTGTTTGTTTAACGAGCCCCCAGCAGAACAAGTGAACATCGGCTAAGGCGGTTGATATCCCACTCAGTCCACATTATCCTGACACTGAGCCAACCAGTCCTTGCCCTATCCTAATATCAGTAATAATGCCGAGCACCTGGCTAGGAAGCGACAAATATAATTTTATAAGTCATTGCTTTGACTCGACCATGGTTCGAACTCGTGAGTTCGATTCTCACGATCTACCACAATGTGTGTAGTAGTGGTGTAGTGGTGGTGGAGTGTGGTGGAGGTGGTGGTGGTGGTGGTGGTGGTGGTGGTGGAGAAGGTTGTGGTGGCGTGTGGTGTTGAGTGGTGGTGGAGGTTGGTGATGGTTGGTGGAGGTGGTAAGTGGTGCGTGATGGTAGTGGAGGGGGGTACTGGTGGTGGAGGTGGTGGTAGTGGTGGTGGTGTAGGTCGTAGAGGTGGTGGCGGGTCGTGGTGCAGAAGGTTGTGGTGGTGATGATGGTGGAGGTGGTGGAGGTGGTGGCGGGTCGTGGTGGTGGAGAATGTTGCGGTGGTAATGGTCGTGGTGGTCGTGGAGGTGGGGGCGGGTGGTGCTGGTGGCGGAGAAGGTTGTCATGGTGATGGTGGAGGTGGTAGAGGTGGTGGCGGATGGTGGTGGTGAAGGTTGTGGTGGTGATGGTGGTGGTGGAGGTGGCGGGTGGTGGTGGTGAAGGTTGTGGTGGTGATGGTGGTGGTGGAGGTGGCGGATGGTGGTGGTGAAGGTTGTGGTGGTGATGGTGGTAAGACTATAGTGAGCAGCTCAGGAGCCAAATCCACCTTCCCTACCAACATAGCTACCTACCTACCTACATACCTACATACCTACCTACCTACCTACCTACCTACCTTCCTTCAGTAAGTAGTTATTGAATACAGCAGCTCCACCCCCCCCCCATCCCCTCACTACCCCAACACACTCACCAACACCTCTCCTCTGGTAGCCATCTGTTGCCATGGAAACCCACCCCGAAGGGTCGGTTCTCCGCGGCATGGGGTTGTATTTATTCAAGGTTATTAGGGAAAAAAGAACAAGTTTTAGTTTTTTTAACACGGGAGATATGGAGATTGCTGTGAGTGTGAGTGAGGTATGAGTGGTGTGTGGTGTGTGAGTGTGTGTGGCAGGTTGGTTTGTGCGAACATGTGGCAGGACAGACAGGTTATTTCACTGACACTAGTGACAGTGAGGTGCTCGGTGAGCCCGGCCCGGAGAGCCCGACCTTTAACATTCGTCAGTGAAAGGTCGCCGCCCACAGTAGGTGGAGAAGTCAAAACAAGACGTGCCCACGGGGCCTGGCCCGCCCCGGTCAGAGCAACTGGCCCCGTCAGACTCAGAGCGGCCCGCTCCGGTCAGAGCAACCGGCCCCGTCAGACTCAGAGCGGCCCGCTCCGGTCAGAGCAACTGGCCCCGTCAGACTCAGAGCGGCCCGCCCCGGTCAGAGCAACCGGCCCCGTCAGACTCAGAGCGGCCCGCTCCGGTCAGAGCAACTGGCCCCGTCAGACTCAGAGCGGCCCGCTCCGGTCAGAGCAACTGGCCCCATCAGACTCAGTCAGAGCGGCCCGCCCTGGTCAGAGCAACCGGCCCAGTCAGACTCAGAGCGGCCCGCCCCGGTCAGAGCAACCGGCCCCGTCAGACTCAGAGCGGCCCGCCCCGGTCAGAGCAACCGGCCCAGTCAGACTAAGAGCGGCCCGCCCCGGTCAGAGCAACCGGCCCAGTCAGACTCAGAGCGGCCCGCCCCGGTCAGAGCAACCGGCCCAGTCAGACTCAGAGCGGCCCGCCCCGGTCAGAGCAACCGGCCCAGTCAGACTCAGAGCGGCCCGCCCCGGTCAGAGCAACCGGCCCAGTCAGACTCAGAGCGGCCCGCCCCGGTCACAGCAACCGGCCCAGTCAGACTCAGAGCGGCCCACCCCGGTCACAGCAACCGGCCCAGTCAGACTCAGAGTGGCCCGCCCCGGTCAGAGCAACCGGCCCAGTCAGACTCAGAGTGGCCCGCCCCAAGAGCAACCGGCCAGTCAGATCAGACCCCCCAACACCCCCCGCCCGGTCACAGCAACCGGCCCAGTCAGACTCAGAGTGGCCCGCCCCGGTCAGAGCAACCGGCCCAGTCAGACTCAGAGCGGCCCGCCCCGGTCAGAGCAACCGGCCCAGTCAGACTCAGAGCGGCCTGCCCCGGTCAGAGCAACCAGCGCAGTCAGACTCAGAGCGGCCCGCCCAACAACCCCCAACCAACCCCCCCGAGCAACCGGCCCAGTCAGACTCAGAGCGGCCTGCCCCGGTCAGAGCAACCAGCGCAGTCAGACTCAGAGCGGCCCGCCCCTGTCAGAACAACCGGCCCAATCAGACTCAGAGCGGCCTGCCCCGGTCAGAGCAACCAGCCTAATCAGACTCAGAGCGGCCCGCCCCTGTCAGAACAACCGGCCCAATCAGACTCAGAGCGGCCCGCCCCTGTCAGAACAACCGGCCCAATCAGACTCAGAGTGGCCCACCCCGGTCAGAGCAACTGGCCCAACTTACACACATACACATATTTACACACTTACACACATACACACACATACACACTTACACAGTCACACACTTACACATGACTACACACACTGACACACTTACTCACGCACACACACTCACACACAATCACACAATCACACACTTACACTCACATACACCCATTTACACACACTTACATACTTACACACACTGATACACACTTACACACAAACACACACTTATACACACATACACACACTTACACACATACACTGACACACCCTCACATGTACACCCATGCACACTGACACACTTACACACACTCATACACACACATACACACTGTTACACATAGTGACACACTTACACTCTTACAACACTTTCATACACTCACACTCTTACACACACACCCGCTCACACACACTTACACTCTTACACACACTTACCCACAATTACACTTACACAAACGCACACACCTACACACTCATACACACACTTGTACATACTTACAACCAACCACTTACACACACACGCTTACACGCTCACACACACTTACACTCTTACACACACTTACCCACAATTACACTTACACAAACGCACACACCTACACACTCATACACACACTTGTACATACTTACAACCAACCACTTACACACACACGCTTACACGCTCACACACACTTACACTCTTACACACACTTACCCACAATTACACTTACACAAATGCACACACCCTTGCACATACTTACACCCAACCAGTTACACACAACCACTTATACACACACACTTACACGCTCACACACACTTACACTCTTACACACACTTACACTCTTACACACACTTACCCACAATTACACTTACACAAACGCACACACCTACACACTCATACACACCCTTGCACATACTTACACCCAACCACTTACACACAACCACTTACACACACACACTTACACACTCACACACACTTACACTCTTACACACACTTACACTCTTACACACACTTACCCACAATTACACTTACACAAACGCACACACCTACACACTCATACACACCCTTGCACATACTTACACCCAACCACTTACACACAACCACTTACACACAACCACTTACACACACACACACTTACACGCTCACACACACTTACACTCTTACACACACTTACCCACAATTACACTTACACAAACGCACACACCTACACACTCATACACACACTTGTACATACGTACAACCAACCACTTATACACACACGCTTACACACTCACACACACTTACACTCTTACACACACTTACCCACAATTACACTTACACAAATGCACACACCTACACACTCATACACACCCTTGCACATACTTACACCCAACCACTTACACACAACCACTTACACACACACACTTACACGCTCACACACACTTACACTCTTACACACACTTACACTCTTACACACACTTACCCACAATTACACTTACACAAACGCACACACCTACACACTCATACACACCCTTGCACATACTTACACCCAACCACTTACACACAACCACTTACACACAACCACTTACACACACACACTTACACGCTCACACACACTTACACTCTTACACACACTTACCCACAATTACACTTACACAAACGCACACACCTACACACTCATACACACACTTGCACATACTTACACCCAACCACTTACACACAACCACTTACACACATGCTTACACGCTCACACACACTTACACTCTTACACACACTTACCCACAATTACACTTACACAAACGCACACACCTACACACTCATACACACACTTGCACATACTTACACCCAACCACTTACACACAACCACTTACACACATATACACCCCCCCCCTATGCACACCTCCGCACACACATCCCTACCCCCACACTCTCAACCCACGCGCCCATGCCCACCTCCATACCCACCCACACACCACACACACCCCAAACACCCCCACACCCACACCCCAAATGCCCCCCCCCCCCACCCACACACACATGGCGTGTACTGCAGGGTGTCGGCCTTACGGAGCCCCTACTCCGGCTGCCAATCAGGGCGGCCAGGGTTCAGTGCACTGCACCTCACAGTCACAGAGGGCAACACTAAAAAGCACGAGGTGGCCGCCCAACACCAACACGGGGTCACGTGGCTGCCGCTGCCAGGGGGCGCTGTGGGTAGTGGGGGTTGGGGCTGGGTCTATGTGGTCGGGGCGAGGTGTAGGTGTGTTATCTCAAAGGTACGCCAAGTAAAATCCACAAGCGCCACTTTGTTTCAGAAGTTCGTTGGTTGGTTGTTGGAGTTTTACGTCCTGGCAACATCTCAGGTCGTATCAGGATGGATACCGACTTGTGACAGTGCACATTCATGGCAACTTTATAGTGCTGTCCCACTGGGAGACTGGGCTGCCAGCACCATGACCTGATATCCCACTCAGTCATATTATCCTAACACTGAACCAATGAGTCCTTGCACTATCCTAATAATGCCAAGCACCTTTTTTCAAATTAAAATTTATACTGTCCATAGCATATAAATTATAAGCCTGGGTATTCAGGCTTGTTTTCAATGCTGGCCAGCTGTAGTGTTGGTGTTATCTTATCACACAGTAGCTGCTGATAAGGTATTTGATTGCCTGCATTTTAGTAGCAGATAGATGGCTGGTCCTGTTAGTAGCCTATGTAAATATTTTTGGATTTTTTGGGCATATATGTGTTTTATTTTTTCTACTCTTACTACTAGACTAGCCTACTCCTATTTACATATCATACATGTACATCATAGGCTTGTACATACCTGTGTGGTGTGCTATCTGGTTACTTTTTGGCATGGTTACCTTCCATTGGGGGTCCCGCTGGTGGGCTTGTCTACTCTGAGGCAGATTTTCAGGAAGCAAGCGACAAGTATCAAATTTGAACCCACGATCTACCAAAACGGGAGACAGACCATTAACTCATTCGGCCATCCCGTGTGGTCTGTTTCAGAAGCTGTAAGCAGTGAAATGTGGTGTGATATTGATAACGACGCATTGTATACTACTTTATTTGGTAGGACAGCTCAGTGGTCACGTGATCGGATGTGTGTGCTCGTGCATACACGTCTCATTTATTGAGTGCCCCGTGTACGTCTGGCGTTGAGGGGTGTTTAAACAGAGGATGGGAAATAATGCGCCTACAGCGGGACTCGAACCCTCATTTCTGCCATTTTGAGACTGGCGTTCTAACTATTCAGGGATGAAAGATCTCCGTGATTCCGCGGATTTCTGGGATTTTTCAATCCCGCAGCACCATCAGCGTATATTAATATGTGGTGCAGACTCTGCAGCACTATCAGCATACACTACTAATACATGCTTCAAACGGCACAGCACTGTCAGCGTATACCAATATATATGAAACCCGACTACCGGGAATTTTCCGCGATTTCCTGACAATGCTAAACCTATGGGAGAATATCAGCATTTCCGCTTTTTTCCCAGAGACCACTTTCATCCCTGACTATTAGACTATCTTACTATCTAGGGTCCCTGGTGCAATCAATTAATATAAATTTTGTATGCAGTCTGTAAATCGACTGACCTTGGGACTGACTTTAAGTGGTCCATTTAGGTAGATGGTCGGTTTAGGGAATTAGAATATGGTTACAACGGTATTGCTGGGACCCAAATAAAGCGATCGATATAGGGGAGTAGTCTATCCGTGGAGGTGGTCGGTTAGAGAGGTTTTACTGTATATAGATATTTTTAACTCAGCTCTTTGGTCAGTGTGAATCAAATATTTGTTTTCAGGCAGGTTTGACCTCGGCCCCTATATGTGTTTCTATATGAAAATTGCATGTAAGCTCATGGTTGCATCTCCTTTCTAATTCCAGGTGAGTCGATCCGGGTTCTTTTATTAGTAGTATAGTGTGAGTCATTATAACGGAAAATAATGTAATCGTGGTTTTCCGCTATAATGACTCACGCTATGCTACTTGTACTACTCTGTTGCCACTAAGTGCATGATGCAGGTAAGTTCGTCGCGGGAATCAGCCACTAACCATCAGAAGCTGCCACCTGACGTCATTGTTACTGACGCTGTGTTCTTGATCTGTAACCGCCCTGTCCTACATGCTGATACATTCTGGGTGCTTCTCAGTCCCTCGGGTAACAAGCTGCAACATTGTCCATATTGATTCGCAAGGTGGGTAATTGAGCATGCGGGCCAGCATTCGTTACTATGGATGCTATCATTGCTGCCCCCTACCAACATAAATTCAAACTAATAAATGGCCGACGATCAATGCGACACCAAGAGTAAAATTTTTGGAATAATTCATGATGCGGAACCTTTCAAAGCTCACTTCAGTCAGAGCGTTTCAATCGATCAGATCTGTACCTCTTTCACTCAAAATTCACCTCCCACCAAACCCAACTATTAAGATCTAGACTCATGTTAGGGTTAAGTGCCTGGAAACCTCAAACTCTTAAATCAAAAACTACGACTCACTCCTGTAACAACACAAATACTGATCTGATCTTGTGTCGCTCAATTAGTATCGGCACTGCTGGGAGTGGTCCCATATTGGTAAGGGTTCATTTTAAAGCTGATCTCTTGGGCGGGTGAAGGAAGAACACCCGTTGGAGAACAGGAAGTGGATCTTTTAATGGCCCCATCCCAGGTCTTCATCGCCCCGGGATCCGGAGGGGGCCGAGGCCAGGGCAGTCACGTGTGGTGTGGTGCTTGAGCAGGGCTGATGAGGCGTAACGTAAGCCTGCTAGTGCTAGTCCTCCTGTGCACAGACTGCATCCAGAGTTCTGACTGTCTCGATGGTGTTTCTGTTGTCATAGGCTTTTAAACCAAGATGTGATATCCGCATATACATCAGCATGTGTGGCTGGGTCTAGGGTTGAACCAGATGCTTTAATTATTAGACTTTGAAAAATGTAATAACTTGAGGGTGTGTGGGGTGGAATTGCTTTTAATAAATTTGCCTATCACAATAAATCACACTTGTGATGTTGCAAATGTTGCAGCAAAATAAAACCCCACAAAACTAGCTATGGTTGTAGAACTACGCGAACTAGCTAGACATGTGAACCCAATTGAATGACTTATATTTGATAGAACTACATTAACTAGCGATACATGTGCAATAGGCCTATGGTTGTAGAACTATACGACTAGCTAGACATGTGAACCCCATTGAATGACTTATATGTTATAGAACTACATTAACTAGCGATACACGCGCAATATACCTATGGTTGTAGAACTATACGACTAGCTAGACATGTGAACCCCATTGAATGACTTATATTTTATAGAACTACATTAACTAGCGATACACGCGCAATATACCTATGGTTGTAGAACTATACGACTAGTTAGACATGTAAACCCCATTGAATGACTTATATGTTATAGAACTACATTAACTAGCGATACACGCGCAATATACCTATGGTTGTAGAACTATACGACTAGCTAGACATGTGAACCCCATTGAATGACTTATATGTTATAGAACTACATTAACTAGCGATACACGCGCAATAGGCCTATGGTTGTAAAACTACACTAAGTAGCTCTACATGTGAAACCTGCCAACTGGCCTACATTTGTAGAACAACACTAGTTGTGAAACAGGCCTATGGATGTAGAACTAGAACTGCACTCACTAGCTCTACACGTGAACCACACTGCCCTGCCTATGGTTGCAGTACTACTACGACTACACTAACTAGCTAGATGTTGCCAGTACAAACACCCCAAACAAACAAACAAACAAACAAACAAATAATCTCATTACCCACCACATGATCCATACTTATATATAACTGTCTCATGTATGCGTGTAGGTCAGCGTTTGACAGTCTGCACAATGCGCATGCGCTTTGTGAAGGGGGGCGGGGGGGGGGGGGGGCAGACATGCAGGCGGGCAGGGGCCCAGTTAGGCAGACGACGTTAACATTATGAGCCAGGGCAGCAGTTCAAGTGATGATGACGTTTTCCACCTGACGAACCCACATCTACACGCCAGGGGGCGCACCGGATCACTACTCGGGGCGACCCCTGGTGGTAGGGAGAGGTGTGTTCGGGGACGCGTTACTAAAAGATGCCACCGAAGCTGATCGCGAAGATATGGCCCGCCCAAAAAAGTCACCTATTTATGTGATGTATAAGCATTATACAAGTATAATTAATCGGAAACTTTCACTCCTTATTATATTCTAGGTCATCTACTGGACTGATCTGTTATTACTTGTTCATTGACTATGCAACAAAGGCTGGTTGTGGCGCCCTCCGCTTGCAAATGCTGTAACTTGTCTGGCCGCACTCAGTACTATAATTTATGTGATATATAATAGAGGAAGTAATATAGATATATTGTAGAGAATATAATGTATGTAGGTGATATGTCTAATTAAAATAGTATATAATGTATAGCATATGCAATATATAGTGACAATAACAATAAATATTATTTATATGATATATGTTGTCATCTTTATATAGTAATATCTTATTACCTTTTTTATTATTTGTTGATGCTTATTTATTACAAATCTGTAGATAATAACCATTCATTTGTCATACATACACAGTAATGGATATACATTTTTTTATATATCAACACACACAGGTATATATACATATATATATATATATATATATATATATATATATATGTAATTTAAATAGCATATTACAACTTTTATATACGTGTTATTTATATACTATATTTATTATTTTTATATACAATGAATAATAGTTGTAATAATATTAACACATGGTATAATACTCGTAATATAATATTTAAATTGTATGTACTATTATATTTCAACGGTTGAACAAATATAAGAATTCTAACATCTATTTTTATTTCTTTTGATATATTTGATACATTTGATATATTTGATAATATTTGATATATTTGATGTTTTTAACATTTTGCGTCTTTGACACTTGATATATTTGATACATATTATATATTTTATATATTTGACATATTTAACAAACTTGATATATTGCATATGTTATTTATTTCATTAAATACATCCCATGTTGAGTATAGATTTGTGTGATATATATCATTATATCTATGTTATCTCGGTTCGTGTAATGTGCTCCTACCTGCCTGGTTGCTCTGGTAGGCATGTGAGGGGTGTATTGTTGGTGACACCTGGAGGTGCAAGAACCAGCGGAGTGTCACCAACATGGCCGCCTTACACACGACGGGTGACAGATCGTCGAACCCAGTGACACGGCTAGCCTCACGGGCTACCTACACACCACACCACCCGCCCGCGCGCACACACACCACACACACACACGTACACACATGTGTACATACAACACTCCTACTTACAAACCCGCATACTGGTATATATCACCACACTTACACACACACACACACACACATACGTACACACATGTGTACATACACCACTCCTACTTACAAACCAGCATACTGGTATATATCACCACAGTTACACACACACATGCACAGACATACACACGTGCATACATACATCACTCCTACTTATAAACACGCATACTGGTATATATCACCACACTTACACACACACGCACAGACATACACATGTGTGTACATACAGCACTCTTACTTACAAACCCGCATACTGGTATATATCACCACACTTACACACACACGCACAGACTTACACATGTGTGTACATACATCACTCCCACTTACAAACCCGCATACTGGTATATATCACCACACTTACACACACACATGCACAGACTTACACATGTGTGTACATACATCACTCCTACTTACAAACCCGCATACTGGTATATATCACCACACTTACACACACACATGCACAGACTTACACATGTGTGTACATACATCACTCCTACTTACAAACCCGTATACTGGTATATATCACCACACTTACACACACCACACACACACAGACGTACACACATGTGTACATACAGCACTCCTACTTATAAACACGCATACTGGTATATATCACCACACTTACACACCACACACACACCACACACACACACGTAAACACATGTGTACATACAGCACTCCTACTTATAAACACGCATACTGGTATATATCACCACACTTACACACACACACAGACATGCACAGCATACTGGTATATATCACCACACTTACACACCACACACACACACACACGTACACACATGTGTATATACAGCACTCCTACTTATAAACACGCATACTGGTATATATCACCACACACACACATACACACATGTGTACATACAGCACTCCTACTTACAAACCTGCATACTGGTATATATCACCACACTTACACACACCACACACACACACAGACGTACACACATGCATACACACATGTCTACATACAACACTCCTACTTACAAACCAGTATACTGGTATATATCACCACACTTAAACACACCACACACACACACAGACATACACATGCACACACACACATGTGTACATACAACACTCCTACTTACAAACCAGCATACTGGTATATATCACCACACTTACACACACACACACACATGCCACACACCACATGGACACCACCCTCTCACCCCCACCCCCACCTCCACCCCCACACATCCCCGTTCCACACACACGCACACCACCCAACTAACACGCCACACACTGTTGACCTCCCCCCCCCCACACACACACAGGTGTGTAATTGTATGTAGGTTGGTTACGTGTTTGTGACTGCCTGACATGCCTGCGAGCCGCAGTATGGCACACCCAGACAACCCCCTCCCTCGGCTCTCCCTCCTCCTCCCCCCTCTCAGCTCCCCCGCCCTCTCCCCTCCACCCTTCACCCCCATCCCCTCCCTGCCCCCTATTCCCCTTCAACCTGCCCTCTGCCCTTCTTCCCGCCTCCCCTCTCACTCTCCCCTCTCCCCTCTCCATCTCCCCCCCCCCCTCCCACCCCTCTCAGCCCCGCCTCCCTCTCCCTCCCCTCCCCACCATCTCGACCCCCTCCCCCCCCTCCCCCCCTCCCCCCACACAGCCCCGGCCCGGCCAGGGGGCCCTGTTGATCCTGGCTCGGGATCAGACACATTCACAAAGGCCGTGACTTGTTGCACAGCCACGGCTTGATCGCGTGACCCCCGGCACGTCGGGCTGACCCCGGGACGTCAGGTTGACCCCGGGACGTCGGGCTGACTGACCCCGGCACGGGCTGACTGACCCCGGCACGTCGGACTGACCCCGGCACCAGGGGCTGACCTCGGCATGTCGGGCTGACTGACCATGGCACGTCGGGTTGACCCCGGCACGTCGGACTGACCCCGGCACATCATGCTGACCCCGGCACGTCGGGCTGACTGACCACGGCACGTCGCGCTGATCCCGATATGTAGGGCTGACCATGGCACGTCGGACTGACTGACCTGTGACTGACCTTGACCCACGCACGTCGGGCTGACCCCGGGTACGTTGGGCTGACTGACCTGTGACTGGCCTTGAGCCCGTCGGGTTGACCTCAGGCACGCTCGGCTGACCTCGGGACGACCTTGCGCTGACCTGGGCATTCCGGTTTGACACCGGGGCGCGTCGTGCTGACCTCTATCTGACCTCGGGCATACATACGCGCCTACAGATACATACTTACACACACACGTACATCCATACATATATAAATATACAGTAAAATCTCTCTAAATCGACCAAACTTGGGGCCGACTTTAAGTGGTGCATTTAGAGAGGTGGTCGATTTATGGAGTTAGAATATGGTTACAATGGTGGTTTGGGAGCCAAATGAAGTGGTCGATACAGTATGGAGTGGTCGATATGTGGAGGTGGTCAGTTAGAGAGGTTTTGCTGTATACACATACATACATACACACACTTATACATATATACCTATATATATATATATATATATATATATATATGTATATATATATATATATATATATATATATATATATATGAAGGCATAAACATATACACATGGTCCACATTAACACATGCAAACATACACACAAGATTTCACATTAAAGTTAAGCACATTGTACACACCCTCCACGCACACACCACGCACACACCACGCACGCACCACGCACCACGCACCCTCTACGCGCACACGCACTGCCTCCGGTGCTTCCACGCCTTGACGCCGCCCAAAAGGAGGGAGGGTGGGTGTTTTTTTTTTAGTGTTTTAAAATGTGTATAATCTTCGTTTGAGATCCCGACGCTGTCCCGTTCCGCCTCGCTGCACCTTAACAGACACACTCCGCTGCACACACACTCACACACGCACACACAGACACACACGCACACACAGACACGCACAGATGATAAGAATCTGTGTAAAAACAGCCACACGGATGTGCCTGCTTGGGCCAGAGAAAGCTGCACGATTAACAGATATATTTGTACAGTAACCTTTTATATTGCATATATTATGTATGTTATATATTATCAATTATATCTATATTACAATTCATTTGCACTACAATACATGGTATGTTGTAATCATTGCATATTTTGTATATATCATATATTTGATGTATATATACATCACCTGTAATGTTTGTTTGTTTGTTATTTTACATCCTAGCAACCGAGGGTGAGCACTCATGGCGACTTTATAGTGCTGCCTCACTGGGAAACCAGGCCATCAGCACTATGACCTGACATCCCACTCATTCACATTATCCGGACACTGAGCCAACCAGTCCTTGCACTATCTTAACAATGGCGAATGCCTTGCTAGGAAGCGACAAGTATCAATTTTTAAGTCATTGGTTTGACTCAACCAGGATTCGAACCCACAAACTCATGAGTTCGGATCTCCCAAAGCAATATATGCTATGGATGCTACATACATACATATAATACATGATATAGTACATATAATGTATTACAATAACATATATAATATATAATATCTTATATCTTATACACATCATATATTCACATGAAATATCATATATGCTATATATGTTATGCATGATATATAGCATATATGAAGGTGAGAGACGGTTGTGTTTTGCGATACCTTGGGAACCGGCCAGATTTATGTGCTATATAAGCTGTTATGTGAATATGGACAATCTTCAGTTAAACTGCCTGCCGAACTAACAACGCAATTATGTAAAGTGAAGGTTTGCGTCGCTAAGTGTGACAAATGCGAACTCTAGGCAGTGTGATTGGGGTGTGTGTGGGGTGGAGGGTGGTGTGCGGTGTTGGGGGTGTGTGGGTGGGGGGTTGGGGGAGTGTGGTGTGGGGGGGGGGGACGCCTCCACAAATATGTAGAATAATACGCGCGGAAAAGGCTATGATTGGAGAGTGTGTGACAGGTCGGTCCGTCAAGGTCACGCAGGTTAGCCAGCCCTTCACTCTCCACCTGGATCTCTACTACTCCAGCTCCTTCCACAACCCCACACACCTACACCCCACACCCACACCCACACCCACCCCTACACCCGTACCCCCCACACACCCCATTCCATCCACCTGATCATCTACTAGTACTACCTCATCTCCTCCCACCCCCACAGCCCCACCACACACACCCTAACCACACCAACACCCACACACACACACACCCCTACACCCATACCCCCACACACCCCATTCCATCCACCTGATCCTCTACTAGTGCTACCTCAGCTCCTCCCACACCCACACACACACTCACACCCACACACTCACACCCACACTCACACCCACACACCCCACCCCACACCCTAACCACACCCACACCCACACCCGGCCCGCAGGAATAACAAAGGTACACGAGCATATTGTTGGTTGGTTGGTTGTTGGAGTTGTACGTCCTGGTAACATCTAAGGTCATATCAGGACGAGTACTGACTTGTGACAATGCACACTCATGGCGACTTAATAGTGCTGCCCCACTGGGAGATCTGATATCTCACTCAGTCACATTATCCTGACCCTGAGCCAACCAGTTCTTGCCTTATCCCAATAATGCCGAGCGACTGGCTAGGAAACTACAAGTATCAATTTTTGAGTGGGATATCAGGTCAAGGTGCTGGTGGCCCGCTCTCCGAGTGGGGCAGCACTAAAAAGTCGCCATGGGTGCGCACTGTCACAAGTCGGTGTGACCTTTGATGTTGCTAGGACGTAAAACAACAACAAACACACTTTGCTTTATAGCAATACAGTTTAATTTAAAACATTCCCTTTTGTTTCTTAAAGTCCCCGTCGTCCCTTTTAGTGACTGTTTTCAGCTCAGGGATAATTCCAGCAATTACCCTCTCGGGGTGGGGTGCTGGATGCGAGGTAAAGCTGGGGTGCGTTGGGTGTAGGTAAGTGGGGCGGAGTGGGTGAGAGTTTGGGTGTGGGTAGGTGTGGGTATGTGGGTAGGGCGTGTGTGGCTGTGGGTGTGGATGTGAGGGTGGGGTCTGTGTGGGGTGGGGGTGTGAGTGTAGGGTGAGAGGTGTGAGTGCTGGGTGCGGGGGGTACAGCTAAAGCTGGGGTATGTTGGGTGTGTGGGTTGGGTATAGGTGTGTGTATGTTGGTAGGGTGTGTGTGGCTGTGGGTGTGGATGTGTAGGTGAGAGGGGTGAGTGCTGGGTGCGGGGGGTGCAGGTAAAGCTGGGGTATGTTGGGTGTGTGGGCTGAGTGTAGGTGTGGGTATGTGGGTAGGGTGTGTGTGGCTGTGTGTGTGGATGTGAGGGTGGGGTCTGCGTGGGGGGTGAGTGTAGGTGAGAGGGGTGAGTGCGGGGTGCGGGGGTACAGGTAAAGCTGGGGTATGTTGGGTGTGTGGGTTGGTATGTGGCTGTGGGTGGGTTTGTGGGAGTGTGGATCTGAAGGTCGGGTATGTGTAGGAGCAGGTGAGTGAGGTGGGTGTGACGGTGGGATGGGGTGAGGTGAGGTGGGGTGGGTGTAGGTCTGGGTGTGTGTATGGTGTGTGTGGCTGTGGGTGGGTGGGTTTGTGCTGGTATGTATCTGAGGGTGGGGTATGTGTGGGTGTGGGTTTGGGTGTGTGGGTCTCTGTGAGTGAGGTGGGTGTGAGTTAGTCTGAATGTGTGTGTGTGTGTGTGTAGGATGGTTGTGGCTGTGGGTGAGTGTGGATGTGATGGTGGGGCAGGGCGTTGTGTGTGTGTGGGGGGGGGGGGGATACCTTGAGGCGCCATTATGGTGTCAGGAGCGCAATCCCACTTGTTGAATGTCTTACTGACTTAGCCAAGTGGCAGTGTTCAAAATAAGAACGCTTTCAAATTAATAACAAATGTCATTAAACTGTTTGATCTTGGACTTGTGACTGTCCCTTATAGGAAATCCATCCACCACCAAAGACAAGGCCCCTATGAGGTCCTATGTGCGAGAAGGCCCCTATGCGGTCCTATGTGTGGGAAGGCCCCTATGAGGACCTGTGTGTGGGAATGCCCCCCCATGAGGTCCTATGTGCGGGAAGGCCCCTATGAGGACCTGTGTGCGGGAAGGCCCCTATGAGGACCTGTGTGTGGGAAGGCCCCTATGAGGTCCTGTGTGCAGGAAGGTCCCTATGAGGACCTGTGTGCGGGAAGGCCCCTATGAGGACCTGTGTGTGGGAAGGCCCCTATGAGGTCCTATGTGCGAAAAAGCCTCTATGAGGTCCTATGTATGGGAAGGGCCCTATGAGGTCCTATGTGCGGGAAGGCCCCTATGAGGTCCTATGTGCGGGAAGGCCCCGCTGCTTTATATGGCGGGTTGGTCGGCGACTGACTGGTTACGGCGGGCCTTGGTGACTACCCCCACCTGGGCGCGCCATTTTTACCATAATCAAGCACAGGTATGGCGTGCCTCGGGTGAATGCTACCCCCCCCCCCCCCACACACACACACATCCGGACCCTGGAGTACACAGTGGTTGGTGGTGTTTTATCCCTGCTCCCTATTACGGTAATTGCCCGGTTATTACGCTGCTACTTGTTGAGTTTATGGCCGGGCGCCCCCCCCCCTCTTCCTCCCTCCTCCCTCACCCACCCACACCTCGCCTGGCGCCCCGCCGCCCTCCCCACACAATGCGCCCCTAGCGGCTTGGTCGGCGGCGGCGGGGGCGGATCGACCCCGGGTGGCTGCGACACGTAACCCGGCAACAGGTGTTTGATCCCCGGCCCGTCTGCGAGCGTGACCGCTGACCCGGGCCGACCCGGGCTGACCCGGACTGACCCGGGCTGACCCTGACTGACCCGAGCTGCCCCACCTAGACCCCACTAGGCCTCACTCTGTCCCATCCGTCCGAAATAACCTTACCCAACCTTGCTCCACCTTTCCCCACATTGTCCCACTTTGCCCCATCTTACCCTACCTTGCCCCACCTTGACCTACATTGCCTCACCTTGCCCCACCTTGTCCCACCATGTCTCACCTTGCCCCACCTTGCTCCACCTAGCCTAGTGCCAATGATTTTCCGTTTCAAAATAAGGCAAATTCCATTTCACCAAATAGCAAATTCCGTTTCAATTCCATTTCAGAAAAAAATAACAAATTCCATTCCACACTGTTTAATTTTATGCCTGATTATGTTACTTAGGTATTGCTATCATGTTAGAATTAATTGAATCTTGTCTAATTGCAGGTAAAGAACTTTCTGATGACAGAGTAAGAGACACTGAGATGGTGACGGGGACTTTAGCATTCAACTTGACACTCCACTTTTATTATAATGATACCAATTGAAATAATAATGTAATACATCGCAACATGATCGTCACACAAAAGAATGACAAATAAAATTTAAATAAATACTGATGTTAGATTGGAGATCATGACTACGGAGAAGTCGTATTTGATCAATTTAGGCTTTATTCTGTCACTTGTTAGGTCAAAATAACGGATTTGACATGAAAATAACGGAATTCCGCTCCAACTTATGAATTCTGTTTCAAACTTGACAATCCGCGATTTCCGTCCGTTTTCCGCGATCGCACTACTAGCCCCACCTTGTCCCACCCTGTCCCACCTTGTCCCACCTTGCTCCACCTAACACCACATTGCCCTACCTAGCCCCACCTTGCCCCACATTGCCCAACCTTGTGCTACCTTTCCCTACCTGCCCCACTTTGCCCCACCTTTCCGTACCTTCCTCCGCCATGCCCAATTTGCCTTCTCACCTTCCCCCCCGTCGCCTTGCCCCGCCCCGCCCCGCCCCGCCCCGCCCCGCCCCGCCCAGCCCCGCCCCGCCCAGCCTCTACCTGCACACATAGTATCGTGCTACATAACCCAGCACCTAAAGATCACGAGACTAACTAATGGCCCTGTCACACTACTATGACATAACGCCCCAGCATAGGGACAACGTGAAAATAAATTTAACACGTCGAAAAATCTCGGCGTAATATGCAAATTCGGGACGTCAAAGCCACGTAGTTGACGTGAGCGTAACGTCGGAATAGCATCGTGCCAACGCAAGAGGTCAAGGGAATTATTTTTTCTGTAAACGTCGAGCTACATCGAAAGTTTTCAACATGTCCAAAACCTCAACGTAACCCGATGTAACCTGACGTAACTCGACGTAAATCGAAGTCAGTCTAACGTAAGCATGACGTAACTCGACGTACCTCAACGTAATGACGAAACGTCACCTACGTCGGCTTACGTTACCTCCTTACGTCATAGTGTGACAGGGGTATTACAACTCACCCTGTAATGAAGGTACACAAGGGTCTGTGACTCGACCATGCACACTCAGCCTTGACACCTTCTATGAAGTTGACTCAATGTTCCCGTCTATGCAGCAATACATGTTTAATAAATGCACCGGTGTATAAGTAGGAAGTGGCAGCCTGTTACCAATCCCTCAGTAAAATGAATCAATTTGTGTTGTTGATGCACTTCTGGCTGTACAGCATAAACTCCTCACTACCTTCAGCAGCGAATGGCTCTTGCCTTATCCAAGCTATAAATCTGTGTTTAAGATCATTAGAAAGCTTACACCATCAGCACAAAGGGAAAATATGAAAATATAACCTATGTTGGCTGGCAAAATAAATTAAAACTCAAATTACTGTATATTGCAATATATTTACACCCAACAACTCTGGTATCATCTGAAAGCTGATTTAATTTCCTATTTAATGGCATGCAATACTAAGTATATCTCCTTTTGGGGCAGTGGCCCTCTTTGAAAATAAGTTGTTTGTTCAAATTGGCTTCAACTCCATGTGAGTGAGTGACAGACACTGCTTCCTGAATATTACCGTCAACAGAACTGTAAAGCACATGAGTGAACGTGAGGTATTCCTCTCTGTTCCCTCCAAGGTTGGAACAAATATATCCAGGAGTTAATAAGTTATAGGCATTTATGTCTTTTGCTATTAGTATTCAGGTTATTGTCGATTTTGGCCCAAATCTGTCATTTTGGCCTTTTTCTCAAGTTTGGAGTATCATATCTTCAATGAAAATAGAGTAATCACCCTACAAATAATTACATATGAGCCTGTCTCAAAAGGTGATCACTCATTGTTTGTGTGTCCATTGTAACGATTGACACAAAACAGCAGAGAAACGGTTGCACTGAAAACACAAGGACATTTGCTTCAAAGCAATATGTATTCTATTGGGATTATGAAACACCATAAATCAGTTTATCCTGAGCAAATGCATAAGCAGATAGTATATTGATTGTTACAATGGACAAAGTTGTGTCCCAAATTACTTAGCACCTTCTGAGACAGCCTCATATACTCTATGGATATATGACCACGAGGGGGTCCAACCACAGACTATACATATCATTTGAAATCAAATTACAGATGATCAATTATGGCACTTTGGCCAAATTTGTCATTGTACATGTATAATGCCCATTCACTACATATACAATTAGCGAGCCACTTCTCGCTATATAAGATAGAATATAGAAATGTATAAACTATAATGCTCAACATTTAAAGCTGCGTTATCTGATGGTTTTGAGTTTTGTAGTTTTTGTTTTACACATCCACACATACGTTCATACATACATGCATACATACATACCTGCAACATACATTCATACATACATTAATTCATACATACATACACACATACAAACACATTCATAAATACATTCATACATGCATTCATACATACATATATTCATACATATATTCATACATTAATGCACATTCATACATTAATATACATACATACATTCATACATACATATATTCATACATATATTCATACATACACAACCGGGCGCGGTGGCCGAATCGGTAGAGCACAGGCCTCGCGTATGGAAGATCGGGAGTTTGTGAGTTCGGTTCCCGGTCGAGTCAAACCAATGACTTAAAAATTGATACTTGTCGCTTCCTAGCCTGGTGCTAGGCATTATTAGGATAGGGCAAGGGCTGGTTAGCTCGGTGTCAGGATAATGTGACTGAATGGGATATCGGGTCATGGTGCTGGCGGCCTGATTTCCCAGTGGGGCAGCACTCTATAATCACCATGAGTGCATACTCTCACAAGTCGGTACCCATCCTGATATGACCTTAGATGTTGCTAGGACGTAAACAACAACAAACAAACAAATTCATACATACATATATATATTCATACATAGATTCAGACATACATTCATACACATAGATACATACATACATACATACATACATACATACATACATACATACATACATACATATTTAAATATATTGAATTGATTGTTATGATCTACCTTAATTTAGTTTGAAGTAACTTATATTTTAAATTTCTAGCTTTTGGGATATTTGAAGTGTAACTATATCAAATTAGTTTTGGCAAGCACACCATAAGCTTCTTCAGTAGCAGGTTCTATTAAATTGGCTCTGTATTCCCTTCTATGTGGCGACAAATGCATAAAAAAGTGCATCACTAGATATGTAGAATCCAATCTAGATAATAGCTTGGTTTTGAAAAGTTGATGCTTCATCGGACTGTGCAGCTTTAGAGTAATATCAGGCAGTGGTGTGGGTTTCGGTCATATTTTTGGGGAGATAAATATTGATTGTTATACTCTACCTTACTTTATTTAGTTTAAGGCAACTTTTATTTTAAAAGGTTAACTTTGGAGAGATTTGAAATGTAAACGCCAAATTAAATTTGGTGGGCACACGGAAATGCTGTATATGAGCTTTGTATAATCAAAATGCAGGTATTGCAGGTATAGCAATACCTCAGGGAGTTTGACGCCCCTGCCTTGCAGAGTTGTAAACCACTGCCTTGTGGGACAGGTTCTTGACAGAACCGAAGGCTAATGCTAGGTACACACCTACCGTATACGATTCGCGCACTAAAAATCGCGACCCGACCCGACCGCTTAAAACTGAAAACGGGCCGATTCATTTTTCGAATCGCGAATCGCAATCGTAACGAAGTAGTTTTCGGCCTAAAAAGTCGCGAATCGCAATCGGTAGGTGTGCTAGGGGAGTGCACACCTCACGACTTTTGGGCAGTTTTAGATCGTATACGGTAGGTGGGTGCGGAAAAACGGTAGGTGTGTACCTAGCATAAGGGAGCAAACCCTAAACAGAAAACCATGTCACTGTGGCAGCATTAAGGGCAGTTGATGTATGGAACTCCCAACATCTCCCGACCAGCCACTGCAGGGACAAATAGTTTTGCGCCTGTCTTGACATGTTATTGCCGGTGTGAAGCATCTATTTGCTCCCCGAGAGAGTGCCGCTGGTAACTTGCAAAAGCCAGCAGCACTTCAACACTTTTGCAGGCAGCTTTCATGAAATGTTGGAGAGCGCCAGTCAAGTAATGAAAGGAGTCTTTGTCGCATCGCGACCGACAGCATGATCATGATGATGACATACATACATACATACATACATACATACATACATACATACATACATACATACATACATACATACATACATACATACATACATACATACATCATACATCATACACACACCAGTGCACACAGGGAGCCACACCTAGCCGGACACCCACTCACCCACACCCACTCACGCACACCCACATCCAGTCCCAACACCCCACATAGACCCCCCTCCCACCCACCTCCACACCTCCGGGCGTCCTGAGTGACCCCCCCCCCCCGCCCGCCCCCACCCCCACCCCTCTGACCCCTGGTCACGTGACGCAGACTGATGTGTTTTTACGCTGCTGTGGTCGCGTCGTCTCAAACCGGCGGTCAGCGTGAAAAAGCACCCGGCAGAGGGCGCCCCGGGCCCGGGCCCCGCCGTGACCCCGCCTGACCCCGACCGACCCTGGCGACCCGGCGCGTGACCCGAGGTGACCTTGCGGGGTTGATTACACGACCTTGTGTCAGTGACATACCGGCACGTCGGGCCGTCCCAGGTAGGGACTTGCCGGTTACAAGCAGTTTGTGGGGCCCCCGAGGGCCCATGCCGGGGCCCACGTGGGCACAGTCGTCCGGTCGGCACCTGTGAGGGGGTCAGCTATTAAGTACGGCATGCGGGTTGATTGGTTGGTTGTTAAGAGTTTTACGTCCTGGCAACATTTAAAGGTCATATCAGGACGGGCACCGACTTGTGACAGTGCGCACTCAAGGTGACTTTATAGTGCTTCCTCACTGGGAAATCAAGCCATCGGCACCATAATTATAATAATAGGAATAATAATAATAATAAAATATTTATTTCCACATGATCAGGGTTAGTTGATATTTCTATCAGTAATTTTTTCAAATGAAAAAGGAGAAAGCAGAAGTGCAATACTTCTGAGGTGCTTTCACCATTTAAAAAGAACACAGATATATTGCTTATACCACAGAAATAATAAATAGAAAAATAAAAGTTAAAAGCATATCAACATTACCCTCAATACTGTAAAGTACATCTCAATATTTATGTACTAGACTACTATGTGTTTTCCCTCTGATAAAGCTTAAATATTTTTCTTTTATACATTACCCAATATCCCACTCAGTCACATTATCCTGAGACTGAGCTAACCAGTCCTTGCCCTATCCTATTAATGCCGAGTGCCTGGCTAGGAAGAGACAAGTATCAATTTTATAAGTCATTCGTTTGACTCAACCAAGAACCAGACTCCTGATCTGCCACAGGCTCTACTGATTCGGCCACCGCGCCCGGTGGGGGGGGGGGGGGGGGGGGTCAGTGAGTTGAGCACTTGTGGTAGGTCGTGGATTCCATTCCCGGCTGAGTATAAATTAATTACTTTAAAATTTATACTTGTCACCTTGTAAAGTCGACGGCTGGCAGTTGTGGATGTGTAGGTAGGCTAAATATGAAATCACTACAGGCAAGAGAAAGGTAGAGTAGAAAGTGCACAGAAGAGAGCTTACACCCTCAGGTTTATTACTATATAGTCTCATGAATCCAAGATGGCTGTCACACCTGATCAGCTCCTCCAATCAGCACTATGCATTCTGCAACCAACCAATGAACATCCAACCTGCCTGTATCCAAGCCTTGGTTGTTGGCTACAGTGCCCTGGGGCCGTATGCAGGAAACAGTGTTACGCGAATTTGAGTTTAGCCTTTAAACGCGTATAGCTAACACCGACCGGGCGAAATAGGTCAAGTGGTATGCAGGAGCGCCTAAACGGTCAGTGTTAGCTAAACGTGAAATTATTTATAGATTTGGGAATTCCCTCTGGGTCTCTACCCATATATTAGGCTTAAATATATTAAATGCTGTCATATTTAACAGAATTAGATACGCAATAAGTGAAATATGATTAAATTAACCCTAAATTCGAAGCAATATTAACGCTGCGGCCGTAACGGCGGCGATATTAACGGTTATATTTTCGAATCGACGAGCATAAACTAAACAAATCGCTAATACATTGCCGCCAATGCGTAGACGTCGGCCAGTATGGATGTCGACGTCGACGCGGCGGTCGCGACGGCGGCGATTTGTTTACTTTACGTTCGTCGATTCGAAAATATAAGTATTAATATCTCCGCCGTTACGGCGGCAGCGTTAATATTGCTTCGAATTTAGGGTTAATTTAATCATATTTCACTTATTGCGTATGTAATTCTGTTAAATATGACAGCATTGAATAGATTTGGGTAGGACCGTACGCTAACACCGCCTGTAAACCTGCTATGAAACGGGTTTAGGTTAAACGCGCGGTGTTAGCGTAACACCGCTTCCTGCATACGGAATTTTGCTCACTAAACTGGAAATCCCGCCGCTAAACGGGAAATCCTGCGCTAAACGCGTTTTGGAGCCGTAACACCGACACCTGCATACGGCCCCTGGTGTCTCTGGTGTGCAGTGATCCGTAAATAACAATTTGGAGGGGGGGGAGGGGGTATGTGAGCTGAGCTGCTAAGGCCCTGTCACACTAAAAGTAGTGCCCCTCTCACACTATCTATACCTACACAATGTCTATCTAACTCAGTAAAGGATCACCAGCACCACATAATACCTTAATGCCTCTGGCTTTATATACCATTTACCTTTTAATACACAATTGTAATTACTATAGACTAGTTCACACCATCCTCAAAAGTCTAAATATTGGGAAATTTACAGTTTCAGAGTTCGATGGTTCTGCGTTCCTGTCATTTTCTGAGATAGGTATAATAGGTTGACCGTTATAATCTAGCTTACTTTAGTTTCAAGTAACTTCGCTTTAAAATCACTAACTTGTAATTATTGGGAGATATTTGAAGTGTAGATATGCCAAATTAATGTTGGCGTGCTAGTCAAAACTCTGATCCTCCATAGACTTCAATAGTAAGTAACAAGTTCTACTTATAATAGAGACTTACAATTCTAAGGGGACCAGCCGAGTATTAGTAAGGCGCTCTGGCAACCCCAGGTGAAATGCCACATACACAAGTAGGCGTAGATTGGGTGATTGCATCAGGGAGCCTAGATGATGTCATGGTTGGGATGCTAGCCCTGGAATGGCAGAAGTGTGTCCTGCTCTAAGCGCCATGTTTTCCTTAATCTGCAAAGAACAATGACGCAACATATATATGTGATGTACAGAGAATTATGAGAGTATGAAGGTATGGAATACCAGTGTTAATCATCCTATCCTACTCACCTACCAGTAACAAACAATACCGGTGGCGCCACCACCCGCCTACCACTATGCTAGCCCTCTGTCAGTCGCAATTTGATATATATAAATACGGAATGATTTTAAAGCTGCACTGTCCGATAAAACATAAAAGCATCAAATTGTCAACAACAAAAAACAATTATCTGGATTTGATCCTTCATATCTAACTTAGAATTTAGATACTAATGCACTTATTAAGCATTTGTTGCTGGATATAAACTTATAGAAGGGAATGTTAAGTCAATTTAATAGAATCTGTTATTGCTGAAGCCTATGTTGTCCGAGTTTTGACGTGCTTGCCAACATTAATTTAGCATGTTTGCAGTTCAAATATCTCCAAAGTTAGGCATTTAAAATAAAGCTACTTCAGGCTAATATAAGGTAGATTACATCCATCAACCTAATATATTTATCTCAGAAAAATGACAGAAACGCCAAACCATCGGACTATGCAACTTTAACGGAACAGTGTATGTGCCAAATTAATTGCGTACTAACTAATAATTGCTTAATGACTGCCCATAATAATAATTATATGCACTGCCCATAATAATAATTGTGTTCCCTCCATATCACATAGAATATTTAAATATGGTTTAAACTGATTTAAATGATCAAAGTCCTCGTTGAAATATTTGAAGGTCAGAGTCTATTTTCTACTTTCTGTTTGTGCTCTGTAATTGCTTATTTGGAGATAAATGGTGAACGTGATACTTGTCAAATTGTCTGCCCCCCCACCTCCCCCCACATCCCGCGGTCTACCATTAGATATGCTTGAGTTCTTAAGAACTCGAAATAAAAAGAGTAAACAAAATTTGAGTCGCTAACGTTGAGAAAAACTGTATCACCTCTTGTAGTTTTAGCTATGTTCTGTGAGTTAAATTTTGCCGTCATTTCACATATATTTAACTGCTTAAACATTTACATTGGTCATAATTGTTGCTGTCATTTCACATGACTCTGAGCGTTTCAGGTTTTCATGTAAATGTCCATGTAAACGTGTAAGTGTGATTAACACAACTGACTGAATACATGCCACTAACCTTTCCCTGTGAATATGGCCATTGCTGCATTAAACCCACAGCCATCAAATTTATGATCAATCAATAAATCAATCAAGCGCTCAATCTGACACTGAGCTAACCAGTCATTACCATATCCTAGTATTAGCAATGCCAAGGGCGAGGCTAGATAGCGACTAGATCAGATCAGATTAGATTAGACTGCGGACGCTCAGTCAATTTTGTATGTCATTGGTTTGACTCAGCCAGGTTTAGAACTCCCGACCTTCCGCATGGGAAGCCTGCACTTTACCGATTCGGGGACTGCCTCCGGATTAAAGTAAAATAGACTATAAGGATCAATATTGTATGTTTATATATCGTTTTATTCTTGCAGATACTGAAAGACATCAGACTAGGCCACTTTAAGTTTAACTCCATCTCCTTCCTCCCTGCAAAGTCTGCGTAGCGTCCCCTGTAGTATATAGGCAAGTGTGGGAGGGTGAGGGTGTGGGCGGCGGGGTGGTGTGGTGAGCCCGCAAAGTTCCAGGTCAAGGTCAAGCGACTGTTGTTTTACCAGGCTTTGTAATTGTGACCTTAAATGGCATTACTCAAGGCCGACTACACGTGAGGTCAGAGCGAGGCTCCCAAATACCACCAGCTGCCGGCAAGTTTCTTTTATTTAACACACCTCTAGAGCACATTGATTTTCATCATCGGCTATTGGATGTCACACATATGGTCATTCTGAAACATTTCTTTGGAGGAAACTCGCTGATGCCACATAGGCTACTCTTTTCGATAAGCAGCAAGGGGTCTTTTAATCTTTATATGCACTTTCCCACAGACAGGACAGCAAACACCACAGCCTTTGATGAACCAGTTGTGGACCACTGGTTGGAATGGAAAATAACCCAAACTGCAAACGTGTCCACTGAGCAGGATCGATAGGATGACCCACACTTTCATAGGTGGACACTCTACCGCCTGAGCTACGTCGCGCTCCCTACCGGCTGCCGGAACCAAATGTCAAATTACAGCATTTTGATTAACCACCCTCCTAACCCCGCTCTGCCTCAACACCTCTTTCTCTCTCTCTCTTTCTCTTTCTCTCGCTCTCGCTCTCTCTACCTTTCTATCCCCCTTCCCATTCTCTATCTCCCCTCTCCTCCTCTATCCATTTCTCTTCCTCCTCTCCCCCCCCTCTCTCCCCCTCCCACCGCCTCTCTCTCAGTCTCCCTCTCTTTCTCCCCTCCCGCTCTCCCACTCTCTCTATTTCTCTACCCCGATTCTCCACTCCCTCTCTCCACCTCCCCCTATCCAGTTCACCCCACCACACCTACACTCCTCACCAACCCCCACCCCACCACACCCACACTCCCCACCCACGATATGATATCCCTTCTGTCCACGACTCACAGCCTCTAGAAGTAGAAGTGCCGATCGTACATCTATGCCCTCCTTTCCCTTTCCTTTAAAAAAACCCAAACACGCTATGTGCTTAGCCGAGAGTCTGGGCCTGCCTCCCTGCCCCTGAGCCACCAGAGCCAAGCCAACACAAGCTCAGTTCAGCCAAAGAAAAGCAAAGCCTCATGCTTATCCAAATACGCCCACTTCTCCTTCCCCCATTCAACCAGTGTTGCCCGATTGTATAACCCCATTCACACATACACGCACAGTGGTGTTGCCCGGATGGATAACCCCATTCACACATATACACACTGTGGTGTTACCAGGATGTATGACCCCATTCACACATGCACACACTGTGGTGGTACCGGGATGTATCACCCCATTCACACATACACACACTGTGGTGTTGCCCAATTGTATAACCCCAATCACACATGCACACACTGTGGTGTTGCCCGGATGTATAACCCCAGTCACACATGCATACACTGTGGTGTTGCCCGGATGTATAACCCTATTCACACATGCACACACTGTGGTATTGCCCAGCTGTATAACCCTATTGAAACATACACACACTGTGGTGTTACCAGGATGTATAACCCCATTCACACATCCACACAGTGTGGTGTTGCCTGGATGTATAACCCCATTCACACATGCACACACTGGTGTTTCCCGGATGCAGAACCCCATTCACACATACACACATTGTGTTGTTGCCAGGGTGTATAACCCCATTCACACATGCATACACTGTGGTGTTGCCTGGATGTATAACCCCATTCACACATGCACACATTGTGCTGTTGCCAGGGTGTATAACCCCATTCACACATGCAGTCACTGTGGTGTTGCCCGGATGTATAACCCCATTCACACATGCACACACTGTGGTGTTGCCTGGACGTATAACCCCATTCACACATGCACACACTGTGGTGTTGCCTGGATGTATAACCCCATTCACACATGCACTCACTGTGGTGTTGCCCGATTGTATAACCCCATTCACACATGCAGTCACTGTGGTGTTGCCCGGATGTATAACCCCATTCACACATGCACACACTGTGGTGTTGCCTGGACGTATAACCCCATTCACACATGCACACACTGTGGTGTTGCCTGGATGTATAACCCCATTCACACATGCACTCACTGTGGTGTTGCCCGATTGTATAACCCCATTCACACATGCAGTCACTGTGGTGTTGCCCGGATGTATAACCCCATTCACACATGCACACACTGTGGTGTTGCCTGGACGTATAACCCCATTCACACATGCACACACTGTGGTGTTGCCTGGATGTATAACCCCATTCACACATGCACACACTGTGGTGTTGCCCGATTGTATAACCCCATTCACACATGCACTCACTGTGGTGTTGCCCGATTGTATAACCCCATTCACACATGCACTCACTGTGGTGTTGCCCGATTGTATAACCCCATTCACACATACACACACTGCTGTGTTGCCCGATTGTATAACCCCATTCACACATGCACACACTGTGGTGTTGCCCGATTGTATAACCCCATTCACACATGCACACACTGTGGTGTTGCCCGATTGTATAACCCCATTCACACATGCACACAATGTGGTGTTGCCCGATTGTATAACCCCATTCACACATGCACACACTGTGGTGTTGCCCGATTGTATAACCCCATTCACACATGCACACACTGTGGTGTTGCCCGATTGTATAACCGCATTCACACATGCACACACTGTGGTGTTGCCCGATTGTATAACCCCATTCACACGTGCACACAATGTGGTGTTGCCCGATTGTATAACCCCATTCACACATGCATACACTGTGGTGTTGCCCGATTGTATAACCCCATTCACACATGCACACAATGTGGTGTTGCCCGATTGTATAACCCCATTCACACATGCACACACTGCAGTAACTTTTCTTATAAACGATGCTGCACCAATGTGGTATGGCCTTTACGTGACTGCACAAGTGTGGTATGGCCTTTATGGTACTGCACAAGTTTGGTATGGCCTTTTCGGTACATCACCAGTGCAGTAAGGCCTTTATGATGCTGCACCAATGAGGTATGGCCTTTACGTTACTGCATTAGTGTTGTATGGCCTGTATGGTACTACACTAGTGCGATATGGCCTTTATGGTGCTGTACCAATGTGGTATGGCATTTATGGTACTTCACCATTGCAGTATGGCCTTTATGGTGCTGCACCAATGTAGTATGGCCTTTTTGGTGCTGCACCAATGTGGTGTGGCATTTACAGTACTGCACCAGAGATGCATGGCCTTTACAGTACTGCACCAATGTGGTATAGCCTTTATGGTACTGCACCAGAGACACATGGTCTTTGTGATACTGCACAAGAGAAGTGTGTCCTTCATGGTACTGCCTTTACGGAACTGCACCATTGTGGTATCACCTTGAGCAGTGCGCTATGGCCTTTTCGAAATGACTTACGGTACCTCACTAGTGCAGTATGGCTTTTAAGGTACTGCACCATTGTGGTCTGACCTTGAGCAGTATCGCCTTGAGCAATGCGGTATGGCCTTTATGGTACTGCACGAGTGCCGTCTGGCGGTGAGCGTTGACAGCCGTTTAATGCGCGTCTCCCCGGTCTCTCAGCTGCCATCAATCAGCTCGGGCTGCCCGTCCCTCGGCGACTGCTGTCAGGTCCACTGACCACTTAAAGCCTGGACGCTCCTAATTATCTCACCCCCACCCCGTCCCCGCCCAGCGTTACCCACCCAGCGTTCCCCGCCCAGTGTTCCCCGCCCAGCGTTCCCCACCCAGCGTTCCCCGCCCGGCGTTCCTCACCCAGCGTTCACGCCCAGCCAGTATAACAGAGTTCCCCGCCCAGCGTTCCCCACCCATCATTCCCCGCCCAGCGTTCCCCGCCAAGCGTTCCCTGCCCAGCGTTCCCCGCCCAGTGTCCCCCACCCAGCATTCCCCACCCAATATTCCCCGCCCATCATCCCACATCCCAGCCCCCCCCGCCCAGCATTCCCCACCCCATTCCCCACCACATTTCCCCGGTCAGTGTTTCCCGGCCAGCGTTCCCCGGCCAGCGTTCCCCACCCAGTCTTCTGTGCCCAGCATTCCCCGCCCCACGTTCCGTGCCCAGCGTTCCCTGCCCAGCGTTCCCCGCTCAGTGTTCCCCACCCAGTGTACCTGCCCATCATTCCCGACCAGCATCCCCGCCCAGAGTTCCCCGCCCAGCGTTCCCCCCCTGCGCTCCCTGCCCAGCATTCGCCTGCCACATAGCTTTTGCCACCCAGCGTTCGCACCCAGTGTTCCCCCCCCCCCAGCGTTCCCATCCGCGTTCACGCCCAGCATTACCAGCCCATCATTCCCCACCGTCACCGCCCCCGTTCCTTACCAGCCCATCCGCCCGGCGTTCCCACCGTGTTCCCCACCCAGCGTTCCCCGCCCGGCGTTCCTACCCTCACCCACCCAGTTCCCCACCCAGCGTCCCCCCCCACGTTCCCCGCCAGCGTTCCCCCGCCCAGCATTCCCCCCCCAGCCCAGGTTCCCATCCCAGTTCCCCGCCATTCCCCACCCATCATTCCCTGGCCAGCATTCCACGCCCACATCCCCACCCATCATTCCCCAGTCAGTGTTTCCCGGCAGCGTTCCTGCCCAGCGTTCCTCCGCCCAGCATTCCCCACCATGTTCTTCTGTGCCCAGCGTTCCCGCCCCCATGTTCCCCAGCCCGTGTTACCTGCCCATCATTCCCCGCCCAGCATCCCCCGCCAGCGTTCCCCGCCCAGCGTTCCCCGCCCAGCGTTCCCCACCCTGCGCTCGCCTGCCCAGCATTCCCGCCTAGCGTTCCCCCCCAGCGTTCCCACCCGCATTCCCCGCCCAGCATTACAGCCCATCATTCCCCGCACAGCGTTCCCCGCCCAGTGTCCCCGCCCGGCGTTTCCCCACCCGGTGTTCCCTGCCGACGTTCCAACCCCAGCGTTCCCACCTGCGTTCCCACAATTCCCCGCCCAGCGTTACGGCCCAACTTCCTCGCAGCGTCCCCCCGGGTCCCGCCCGGCCTTCCCCACCCAGTGTTCCCCCCCGGCGTTCCCCACCGGCGTTCCCCCCAGCGTTCCACCAGCGTCAGAACCACCCCCACCCAGCGTTCCCTGCTCAGCGTTCCCCGCCCACCTTTCCCTGCCCAGCGTTCCAGGCCCAGCGTTCCCTTCCCAACGTTCCCCGCTCAGCGTTCCCCACACAGCGTTCCCCGCACAGCGTTCCCGGCCCGCTTCAGCGTCTCCTTTATGCTGGTCATTGCACATGTGTAATTTTGATACAGAGATACCTTTTTTTCCTTTTTTAAATTAATTTCTTTTTAAAGTTGATTAAGCCGGGAAAATTTCAATCGCGGACAATTGGTCTTCCTCATTCTACTGCTCCTTGCCCTATCCTAGTAATGCTGAGTGCCAGGCTAGGTGGTGACAAGTATAATTTTTTGTCATTGGTTTGATTTGACCAGAGTTTGGACCTGGGGGTTTGAATCTTACAACCGACCAGAATGGGAGGCGGATGCTCAACTCATTCAGCCATCGCGTCTGTTTAAAAAGGGTCTTAGCTGTTCGTATCTCCCTCTTTCTTTCTCTGTTATTGATTCTTACATTTGTTTTAAGCGGTGGAAATTTCAACTACAACCAACTGGCTTTCCTCATTCCACTGCTCTTTTCCCTATCCTAGTAAGGCCCAGTGTGAGGCTAGGTAGAACAAGTATATTGGGGGCTTTTTCTCACCGGGTTGGGGACTTGAACCCGCGACCTGCCGCATCGGAGGCGAGCGCTCCTTGGACCTAATCGGGTAGTGGACTACAGTATACTGCTGCCTGTGAAGGCTTCCTGGTGTTTGTCAATATCAGGAACAAAGGCGGTGTCAGGTTATCCTGGCAGCAGGGAGTAGTGAGCTTGGGGCAGGGATGGGGGGAGGGGGCGGGGGGAATGAGGGTTTGGCCCTACCAGCGCCCCCCCCCCCCCCCCCGCCCCATGCACCCGATAGTAGATTAATAACAAAGTGAGACCTACTTGTGGTGGAAATGGGAAATGTACTAAACGGTGCCTACTCTGATGGAATTATATTATTTTCAAACCTAGGCATCCTTATGTATGTATATATGCGTCTAAAATGTTTGCCTATATATATTCAACGTCATATCTGATTCTATGTTAAAATATCAATTGCTGATTTGTTGTAACAATGTATCTTGAATAAGTATGAACTTTAATTTAATGTAACATTGGTTGCTCGCCTGGAAGATCAGCCCTTGGGGAAGCCATGCAGTTAGTTACCTGACTACATGTTTGTGGTTAAAGTTGCAGAGTCAGATGCTTTTGAATGTCTGCCATTTCCTGAGATATATACATTATGCTAATCATTATAGTCTACTTTAGTTTAGTTGGAAATTATTTTATTTTAAATGGCTAACTTTGGAGATATTTGACATCAAAACATGCCAAATTGATTTTGGCAATCCTGCCAAAGTTATGGCACTGTAGACTTCAGTAGAAACAGGTTTCTGTTAAATTGTTTTATTATGACTTTCTATGCAGCAATAAATGCTTATTAAGTCGACCAGTATCTAAGGTGAGTATGTAGAATTAAGTCTAGATAAGTTTTCTTTTGAAAATTTGATGTTTTCATTGGACAATACAACATTAAATAAAGCTCAACTAAACCTAGATTTGATCCTACTTGGATACTTCTGAACTCATTTCTCATTGCTTATGGGTTTTCCAACTTAAAGCCCCGTTCACACGCGAGCCTTAAGTCGCCTACACTAGTTCGCCTCATCTAAGTCGACTCAGACCGCGCATGTGAACCCTCTGCTGAGGTGAATTAGGGCTGATTCGACTCAACTAGTTCGCCTCATGTAGACTGCTTCACTGGGTGTGTTAGATGTGGCAAACTAGTTAAGGCGACTTAAAGCCCGTGTGTGAATGGGGCTTAAACTCGTTTGCTTCCATGTGGCTATAACAATGGCCGGTTGCGATTAATTTCAACTGGTGTGCGCACACAAATTATTGTGCATCCTTGCACTCCAAATATCTCCAAAGTTAATCAATTATCTAATTGAGTAAATCTGTTATTACTTGGTAAGATTTTTTTTTGTTTAGCCATTTGAAGTGAAAACAATCACATTCTACTTTAGTTTAATTTGAACTAACTTTTATTTGGTAGGGTTCATTTATTTGAATTGGAAATATGCTAAATTAATATTGGTGTATGCATCAAAATGCTGGACATCATATGATTTAACAGTAATGGGTTCTATTAAATTCATTTAGTACCTTCTCTGCAGCAACAGATATTTAATGACTGTGCCAGTATCTAGGTTGGCTAGGAAGGCTCAAGTCTAGACACTGTTTTGGTTTCAACATGTTGGTGCTTCATTCGATTATGCAACTATAAAGGTGTCTAGTTCGATGCTTTTTGAGTTTCAGTCATCTTTCTAAGATAAATATATTAATCTGATTTTTATAATCTACCTTACTTTACTTCCAAGTACTGTTTATTTTAAATGGCTAATTTCTTTAATATTTGAAGTGCAAACATGCAAAATTAGTTTTGGCAAGCATGCCAAAAGTCTGACACCATAGGCGTTAGCAGTAACAGGTTTGATTATATTGCCTCGCTATCCCCTTATATTTAGCAACAAATGCTTAATCAGTGCATCAGTATCTAAGGTAAATATGTACAGTCAATTCTAGATAATTGTTTTGGTTTTGAAAATGTGATGCTTCATGGGACTATGCAGCTTTAACCAATACAATATACACCTTTAATTATATCTATAGTATCTGAAAATAAGCACATTTTTCTCCTTGCATAATTATATATAGTTAAAGCTGCATTATCCAATGAAACCATCAAGTTTCAAAACCAAAACACTTAACTATTCAGGCCCTTAAATGACTACTGCAGTAATTACTAGCAAAGCCCTGAGCTACTGCCACCCCGGATCCTCGCTTGCTCTCCGGTGGGGTTTTCCCCCCGTACCACCCACCCCAATGGGCCCCCCTCCCCTGCCACCACCCTTAACCATCATGAACAAACCATCAACACACCGAACATCCTACACAACTATCAATCTGTTTAAACACATCGAACATTATATAAGACAGACAAAATGTCTTGTCAACTCTGAACTTAACTTGTTTTATAAGAGAAAAAATGTAACCCACAACGATTATTTGAGTTGCCCCGAGTATACACATTCTACTCGGTGCTGCTCCTCATTTTTGCATGAACTACAGTGACTGTTGCTGTACATTATACAGCAGGAGCCACTCCCTTAATTCTACAGGATCGGTGCTGTAACTAATACAGCACTGATCAAACTTATTCTAATAGTAAGATGGCCTGAAGACCAGTCCCCGCGCTGACAAATGTCATGTTCAGATGAATAAATACTTTACCAAAAAAAAAAAAAAAAAAAAAACTAGATTTGGATCATATGTAGTTAAGTTAGATGCTGGTTCACTTATAATAGGGAAAATAGACAGGCATCCTGAGTCAATTTAATAGACCTATTAGTGCTGAAGTCTAGTGTCAGCTTTTTGGTGTGCTCGCCAACTTTAACTTGGCAGGTTTTCGCTTCAAATAACTCCAAAGTTCGCCATTTAAACTGAAAGTCATAGTCTGGCAGATATTGCTGAATGGTGTCTTTGTTGATACAAGCATGACCTTTTGGCACACTGATGGAGCATGCCCAGCATTAACCTGGCATGTTTTCGCTTCAAATAACTCCAAAGATCACTATTTAAAATGAAAGCTATTACTTCAAACTAAAAGGAAAGTAGATTGTGACGGTCAACATAATACATTTATTTCAGAAAATGTCAGAAACCCAAAAGGATGTCTTACCGAAGGCGGTGGCCGAATCGATAGAGCGCAGGCCTCCCGTCTGGGAGATCGGGAGTTCAACTCCCGGTCGAGTCAAACCATTGACTTACTAAATTGATACTTGTCGCTTCCTAGCTTGGTGCTCGGCATTAATAGAATAGGGAAAGTACTAGTTAGCTCAGTGTTAGGCTGTCTCCGAATGGGATATCAGGTCATGGTGTTGGCGGCCTGATTTCCCAGTACAACAGCACTATAAAGTCACAATGAGTGCACACTGTCACATTCAAGTCAGTACCCATCCTGGTATGACCTTAGATGTTGCCAGGACGTACAATTCTAACAACTATCCAAAACCGTGGGGCTGGACTATGCAACTTTTGTATTAAAGCTGCATAGTCCGATGAAGCATCAACTTTTTTAAACCAAGATAATTATCTAGATTTGATTCTGCATATCTAACTTAGACACTGGTGTAGTTACCAGTTTAAGTCCCAGTCACACATACCCGGATCAGGGGCTGGACGAGCCCCGGACTACCTTCCGGGGTGGTCTGGGGTGATCCGTGGCTCGTCCGTGGCTCGTCCGTGCCGACACCCCTGATCCGGCCTGATCCGTGGCTCGTCCGGCACCATCTGGGGTCAGCCCCGGATGTTTTAAAATGTTTAAAACATCCGGGGTGGTCCGGGGGATTTTGCGATGCGGGCTGAATCCGGCCTGATCCGGGGGTGGTCCGGGGGTGGTCAGGGTATTTCGGGGGTGGACCGGGCCTGTCCGGGGGTGGTGCGGGGTCATCTTGAGCCACGGTTTGACCTGGACCATCCCCGGACTATCCAGGAGTACCCCCGGCCTAGCCATGGACCACTCCTGGACTGCCCCCGTAAGACCGGGGGTGATCCGGGATAGTCCGGAGGTGGTCCTGGGCAGTCCGGGGGTGGTCTGGCCTCGTCCGGGGCTGGTCCGGCCTCGTCCGGGGCCGGTCCGGCCCAGTCCGGGGGCAGTCCGGGGGCAGTCCGGGGCTCGTCCGGGGCTCATCCGGGAAAGTGTGACTGCTAGGCAAAAATCGACGAAAACAGTGATTTCATCCGTGGTGGTCCGGGCCATTGGTCCGTGGGTGGTCCGGCTCAAAATCAGGGGCTCGTCCGGCTATGTGTGACTGGGGCTTTACTAATCATTGTTTCTGTATAGAAGGGAATAGTGAGTCAATTGAATAGAACCTGTTACTGCAGAAGCCTTTGGCGTCAGAATTTTGGCATGCTTGCCGAAACTACTTTTACATGATTGCACTTCAAATATCTCAAAAGTTAGCCATTTAAAATATAGGTTACTTCAAACTAAGGTAAAGTAGCTTATAACGATCAACCTAATACAGTATAACCCCGTTAAACCAAACTTGAAGGGACCCTTGAAATTTGTTTGGATTAACCGATCATTGGTTTAACCGAGCTTTGACTTTGACTTGGCTTTGGCAAAAACGGGGTGCATTATGAATGTACAATGTATGTGGACACTATGAATATTCTTTTTTATGTATATACAGTTTAACCCCATTAAACCAACCTTAGTTAAATCAAATGATCGGTTAATCCAAACTTTTTTCGGCGACCTGTTAAAATACTACCATTTATCATATAAAAAAGTCTCAGATGACCTTAAGACCCCATTAAAGTTTGGTTTAACTGTACCGGAAGCGGCCTGGGGCTGACAATTTTGTTTGGATTAACCGATACTTTGGATTAACCAAATTTGGTTTAACCAACTTTTTTATATTATAAATGGTAGTATTTTGCCGGGCCGCCGAAAAAAGTTTGGTTTAACCAATCGTTTGGTTTAACCTAGCTTGGTTTAACGGAGTTGTACTGTATATTTAGGGTATGCAGGTATTGCAGGTATAGCAATACCTCAGGGAGTTTAACGCCCCTGCCTTGCAGAGTTGTAAACCACTACCTTGTGGTACAGGTTCTTGACAGAACTGAAGGCTAAGGGAGCAAACCCTAAACAGAAAACCATGTCACTGTGGCAGCATTAGGGGCGGTTGATGTATGGAACTCCCAACATCTCCCGACTAACCACTGCAGGGACAAATAGTTTACACCTGTCGTGACATGTTCTTGCTGGTGTGAAACCTCTATTTGCTCCCTGAGAGAGTGCCGCTCGTAACTTGCAAAAGCCAGCAGCACTTCAACACTTTTGCAGGAAATGTAAACCTGAAGCTGAGAGACATTAAGACCGACTCATGGATGCAGCAGAGAGCTAAATGGAGAGCAGCAGTCAAGTAATGAAAGCAGTCTTTGTCGCATCGCAACCGAAGGCATGATGATGATGATGACTGTATATTTATCTCGGAAACATGACAGAAACTCAAAACCATCGGACTATGCAACTTTTAAACAAATAGGCCATTATTGCTTTTCCCTACACATACCCACCCACACACACATTGACCCCATATATATACATACACACACACACACACACTCCCTCACGCATGCGCGTCGGCGGCCCTTTGACGCAGACAGTTGCCGGGCCGTCAGTGCGCCGGTACATCGTTGACCTACATATGACGTCGTGTTCCGCGCGCAGACGACATTCGGCCACTTCCGGTCCGGCGTTTCGCGCGTTGCCGGGTGGCGGCTACAGGCTACATGCGTGGGGCGCCGCCGGTAGGTGGCGGGCGTGTCGCCGGGCACCAGTCCCCGGCTGTCACATGACAAGGGGGCGGCTTGCTAACAATTTTACCACCCTGCACGCGAAATTTCAAAAATAAAAATATTATTTTTTAAATTGATTGAATTTCAGTGTAAGCAGGAAGGAAGCTTTTTTTTTTTTGCTCGGGAAGTATATTCTAATGTGGCTTTGTAGTTTAGAACTGGCCACGGTGACCGAATCGGTAGAGCACAGGCCGCGAGAGTGGTTCCCAGTCGAGTCAAACCATTGACTTATCAAATTTATGCTTATCGCTTCCTAGCCTGGCGCTCAGCATTATTATGAAAGGGCAAGGACTGGTTGGCTGAGTGTCAGGATAATGTGTCTGAGTGGGATATTGGGTCATGGTGTGGACGGCCTGATTTCCCAGTGGAGCTGCACTATAATTATATAGGCACCATGAGTGCGCTTATCACAAGTCGGTACCCGTCCTGATATGACCTTAGATGTTGCCATGATGTAAAACTCAAACAACCAACCAACCAACCTGGTAGTTTGGAGTTTGCTTTGCTTTCACGGGGAGACTATTTACTATAGAGTGGGGGGTTGGGTCTTCTAGCGCTACAGATTTATTTTTGGTGGAAAATGAACGACGAATAGTTAGTACAACAAAGCGAGTCCCATCCGAGCTATGTCCCACGCCGGTCACAGATGGTCGAGCCGGCAGCCAATCATGTGCTCGCCCATCATTCAGGTCGGGATTACAGTCCTGATGTGTGTGTATGGGGGTAGGGAGGTGCTGGGGGGGGGGGGGGGGAGTCGGAGTAGCAATGTCCTCCATGGTCAAGAACCTGAATGCCACCTGGTGACGGTAGTGGTAGTAGACTGACCGGCCCTTGGAGATAGATGCTCCCCTCCACACACACGCACACGCACACGCACACACGCACACACACACACACACACACACACACACACACACACACACACACACCGGTGACCCCGCTCGTGTATAGCGGGAACGGCTGCCATATTAGTATATTACGTTGACATGACGTCCCGCATATTGATCATTTCGTGGTGTCTTTTGTTTGTTCTTTTTGTGCGCGTGCGCTTGTATGCCACCCATGTGCGCCCCCTGGTGTCGGCTAATCACATTGAAGTTGCATTGTCCGATGGTTTTGAATTTCTGTATTTTTTCTGAGATAAATATATTAGATCGATCACTAGTATCTACTTTACACTAGGTCAAAGTTACTTATATTTTAATACTTATTTATATTTGAGATATTTTGAGTGCAAACATGGAAAATTAGTTTAGGCAAGCTTACCAAAACTCTGACACCATAGACCTCTGCAGTAAGGGGTTCTGTTAAATTGACTCAGTATTGCCTTCTAGCAGAAACAAATGCTTAATAAGTGCATCAGTATCTAAGTTAGGTTATGTCAAATCAAATCTAGATAATTGGTTTGGTTTTGAAAATTTGATATTTCATCGGACTATGCAGCTTTAATACAGGCCACGTTTGTGAGTATGTGTATGTATTTGTTATATGGTACTGTATTTCTGAATTATGTGACTGACTGGGAGAGCGGGTCTTGGTGCAAGTGGTCTGGTCTCCCAGTAGGGCAGTCCAGGCACAAAAGTCAGTTTGTTTTTGGGGAGTTTTCAGTCGCATTGGTGCGCTGAAGGCTGCAAATCTGCAGCACTGAATGGGCACCACTGAAAGCGGTCCCATGTGGTCGGGAGTTGGATTCCGATGGGTAGTGGTCAGAGAAATTGGGAGGCGGGGGTGAGAGGGGGGTGGGGGGGAGGAAGGAAAAAGGCAGCCTAAGAGCCAAACCACAGTCCCCTGAGAGGGCCGTGGGGAGGCTGGATGGTTGGTGTAGTTTTACACCCCAGTAAGACCCTAGGCCATACCAGGACGTGCACCGACTTGTGACAGTGCGCACTCATGGAGACTTTATAGTGCTGCCCCACTGGGAAATCAGGCCACCAGCACCCTGACCTCATATCCCACACAGTCACATTATCCTGACACTGTGCGCCCAGTCCCTGTCCTGACCTCATAACACCAAGCGCCGAGCAGCAACAGGTACCTTTTTATAAGTCATTGGTTTGACTCGACCAGGATCCAAACTTCAGTCCCTCCAGATTCACCGGTATGCACAGTCAGTACCCATCCTGATATGACCTCAGATGTTGCCAGGACGAAATACTCCAACAAACAACCCCATCAATGCCCCCACCTCCCCACTCCCATCCCTCCTCAGACGTCTCGAATGTGCACATTGATTTAATGCATATTAAGTGAGGTCACGTACAATCAACACGTGATGTCACACGGCGTCACGTGACGTCAGCAAGCATCCAATCAGCGTCTCCACTAATGTCGGCCCGGGAGCGTCGACTCTGAGGGCCGGCGTCCGCGTGCCCCTGGAGGTAATTACACATGCGCATTGTTGTTCTCGCTGCGGACAACTGACGCCACTGTCTGTTGGTTCTGTCTGAACAATTGTCTTCACCGCATTTAGAATGGAGGATGCACACGTGACCTGCGTCACAGCTAGGTCTGTCCTTGTGTATCTGTCCCGGTGTATCTGTCCCTTTTTCTGTCCTAGAGTGTCTGTCCTTGTGCATCTGTCCCTGTGTCTGTCCTAGAGTGTCTGTCCTTATGCATCTGTCTATGTGTATGTCCTGGCATGTCTGTCCTTGTCCATCTGTCTCTGTGTATGTCCTTGTGCATATGTCACTGTTGTGTCTGTCCTTGTGCATCTGTCCCTGTGTATGTCCTTGTGCATCTGTCACTGTTGTGTCTGTCCTTGTGCATCTGTCCCTGTGTCTGTCCTAAAGTGTATGTCTTTGTGCATCTGTCTCTGTATGTCCTGGCGTGTCTGTTGTTGTGCATCTGTCTCTGTGTATGTCCTTGTGCATATGTCACTGTTGTGTCTGTCCCTGTGCATCTGTCCCTGTGTATGTCCTTGTGCATCTGTCACTGTTGTGTCTGTCCTTGTGCATCTGTCCCTGTGTCTGTCCTAGAGTGTCTGTCTTTGTGCATCTGTCTCTGTATGTCCTGACGTGTCTGTTGTTGTGCATCTGTCTCTGTGTATGTCCTTGTGCATCTGTCACTGTTGTGTCTGTCCTTGTGCATCTGTCCCTGTGTCTGTCCTAGAGTGTCTGTCTTTGTGCATCTGTCTCTGTATGTCCTGGCGTGTCTGTTGTTGTGCATCTGTCTCTGTGTATGTCCTTGTGCATATGTCACTGTTGTGTCTGCCCTGGTGTGTCTCTCTTGGTTCTCTGTCCCGGTGTATCTGTCCCTTTGTCTCTATCCTGGTGTCTGTCCCCGTGTTTCTATCTTTATTGGTGAATGTGTTCTAGAGTGTCTCTCCTGTTGTATATGTATCTGTCTTTTTAGCTGTCCCTATATTCCTGTCCTGGCGTATAAGTCTATGTATCAGTGTGTCTGTCCTAGAGATCTGTCCTGGTGTATCTGTCTTGGTGTATCTGTCCTGGTGTATCTGTCTCGGTGTATCTGTCCCAATGTTCCCAGCGCCGGCTAGGTAGCGACAAGTATCACTTTTTAAGTGACTGGTTTGATTCACCAAGGATTCGAACTCACAAGTTCGAATCACACGACCGACCAAAACGGCAGGCAGATGCTCAACTCATTCAGCCATGAAACTTCAAGTTAAACTTTGAGGAAAATTGATCAGATTTGATAGCTACAGTTGCTTAGATGAAAGGCTTGATTGCATTAAAATGTGATTTGAGTCCGTTTGGACTCTGGGATGAATATCGATTTAGGTCCTCGGGCCTTAAGCCCGAGATCGGGTAATAATCGCTTATTATTAAATGCCTCAGTAGAGGTTAATAGCGCGTTGTCTGTGATAATAGCCATTACATTTACAATGCCCAATGATCTGAGCTTTTGATCCCTAGCCGAATTAAAGTTGCATAGTTCGATGGTTTAGAGATCGTCATTTTTCTGAGATAAATATATTAGATCGATCATTATTATCTATTTTACTTTAGTTTGAAGTAACTTTTGCTTTAAATGGTCAACTTTTGAGATATTTGAAGTGAAAACCTGTCAAATTAGTTTTCCCAGCATGCCAAAACTCTGACACCATAGGCTTCTGCAGTAACATGTTTGATTAAAGTTGCATGGTCCGATGATTTTGAATTTCAGTTTTTTTTCTGAGATAAATATATTATATTGATCACTAGTATCTACTTTACATTAGTTCAAAGTTACTTTATTTTAAATGGTAAACTTTTGAGATATTTTGATTGAAACATGGAAAATTAGTTTTGGCAAGCTTGCCGAAATTAATTTAGCATATTTTCACTTCAAATATTTCCAAAGTTAGCCATATAAATCTAAATTACTTCAAATTAAAGTAAAGTAGATTATGAGGACCAACCAAACTTTTTTTTTCTTGAAGATTTATACTGCCTATCATGGATAAGTCTGAATAGACTTGTTTTCACAATTAGACAGTTTGGCGATAGAAAGCCCAAGCCTACACTTTTACCGACCCATGGGATTTTTAACCTCCCACACCACATAGACATGGTATGGGAGCAACCAGCCTTTGATTTCGCTGTAAGTTATACACAGCGATGGAAATCAGATTAGGAGTCCGATCTCGAAAAATGTCAGACACTCTAACCACTCTGCCACAGAGAACACCACGCAAAACACAATACACTTGCAAATTATCAACAAACCATACAAGACGATATTAAACCAAAGTAAAATTGCTAGGAGAATAATTCATCTGAAAACATTAGCATACAGCTATAGTCAAGACAATAAACTCCTAACAAAACCACAAAGGGCAACTAGAGCAAATAATGCGCCACTACTAAAGCAGACCAGAAGCCAAATAAAAGCTCACGAGAGAAGCACGCTAGAAATGGCTGCCAAGGTGTGGAATGCCCAAACAGTAAAGGAACGACAAATTCCTGACCTAAAAACATACAAAAAATATCTGTGCAAAATAAGGCTAGGAACCCCCAACTAAGCTGCACCGCAAAGGGGCAGGTGATACATGTCACGGCCCACCAGCGAGACGCCCAATGGAAGGTAACCATACCAAAAGCACCCAGATAACACACCTCACAGCTGCGTACAAGCCTATGATATGTAAATAGGAGTAGGCTAGTCTAGAAATAAGAGTAGAAAAAATAAAGCACATATATGCCAAGAAAATCCAAAAAAATTAACATAGACTACTAACCAGACCAACCAACTATCTATCTGCTACTGAAATACAGGCAATCAAATACCTTATCAGCAGCTACTGTGTGATAAGACAACACCAACACTACAGCTGGCCAGCATTGAAAACAAGCCTGAATACCCAGGCTTATATGCTATGGACAGTATAAATACAGCCTCAATAAAAAAAAATAAAAAAAAAAAAAAAAAAAAAAAAAAAAAAAAAAAAAAAAAAAAAACCAGAAACTAATGAGACAGACTGTTCAGCATTGAAAACACGTTCTATCATGAACTTATTATATGTAATGGACAGGGTAAACAAGCCATAAATTACCAAAAATAAAATGTTACATTCTCTTCATGTTTAAGTTGTATAATACGATGAAGCTCCACCATGTTCTAACATAAAGCTCTTTCTTACATTTGATCAGACACTGGTCCAATTAATCAAACATTTATTGTTGCATGGAAGGAATAATTGGTCAATTAAGTAGAACCTGTCACTCCTGCAAGTCATTGCCGCCTATCATGTCCAGCCTTTCGATGTGCACACCAACATTATTTTGCATCTTTTCAAGTAAAATATCGCCAAAGTTGTCCATTTTGAATCAGTTACTCCAAACCAAGGTCAAGTAAATTATAACGACCAACTTAATATATTTATTAAAAAAATGTATAGCAACTCAAAACCATTAGATTAAGAAAGTGACTCAAGTTAATGGATCCCCTTAATGTCAAACAGCATTAAGTTCAATAAAGCTCATGTCTAGTCAAACCAACAGCTCGACGGTATTTGAGTTATTTAAACCAATCACTGAGACCACACTCCATCCTCCTTCTCTTTTATAGTAATAAAAGCATGACATTTAGCGTCTACAGATTACACTTTTACTACTTTTGTCAAGGAGCTGAGATGGCTGCTCTTGAAATAAATTTCGATAATTTAATTGGCTTTAAAAAAAATCATATAATGTTAAGTTTATGCTTTTATTTTAAAGCTGCATAGTCCGATGAAAACATCAAATTTTCAAAACCAAAAGAATTATCTAGATTTGATTCTACATATCTAACTTAGATAATATTGTATTTATTAAACATTTGTCGCTACATAGAAGGGAAGATCGAGTAAAATTTAATAGAACTTCTTACTGTAGAAGCCTATGGTGTCAGAGTTTTGGCGTGCTTGCCAAAATTAATTATGCATGCTTACACTTCAAATATCTCAAAAGTTAGCCATTTAAAATAAACATTACTTCAAATTAAAGTAAGGTAGATTATAGCGATCAACCTAACATATTTATCTCAGAAAATATCAGACACTCAAAACCATCGGAGTTTGCAACTTTAATTCTATGATGATAATTTGTCCTCATATCATTAGCAATGCCAATTTTTCAAGCAGTGGAATTCTTCTCATCTTTATTTTATTGTAGTTCCCCCGCCCCGTGCCTTTTCTTCTTCTTTTCTTTTCTGTCTTTTTGATCAGGAGGCTATTAATACTGTAGTGGTCTGCACTGACCTCTCAGGCAAGTAACCACATAGACAGGTAGGCGTGGGGAGTGTATTGATATCAGGGAGCCTAGGTGGTGTAATGGTTAGCACACTGGCCCGGAATGCAAAGAGATGTGGGTTCGAGTCCCGCTCTAGGCGCAATATTTCCCATTTTCATCACCCCCACGACACTGGTTGCCGTGATCAGGATCCTGTACAAGCTTTGCGCTGTATGGTTGTTGAACCTACCTGTGTATGTATGTGTTAGTGCATTGCCTGTATGTATGTAATTGTAAGCATTACAAGACTTACAATTCCAGGGGGACGAGTGTAGTGGTCTGCACTGACCTCTCAGGCAAGTAACCACATAGACAGGTAGGCGTGGGGAGTGTATTGATATCAGGGAGCCTAGGTGGTGTAATGGTTAGCACACTGGCCCGGAATGCAAAGAGATGTGGGTTCGAGTCCCGCTCTAGGCGCAGTATTTCCCATTTTCATCACCCCCCACGACAATACTATTAATAGTCAGTTAGAGAGAAGAAACGCACACATGAGGTTTGGTGGTGACTGAGTTAAGACCTGTTGCCTTTGTGTGCGCTCCGCTGACCACTGGGCAGCCAGGACAGCCTCAGGGGTCAGCGTGCTCACTGGTGATTTACTGTGGTCAGCGCCCTCCCTCCCTCCCCTGGTAGACGGCCGTACTGCGCTGTCCCGCCCCGCCCCGCCCCGGCCCCGCCCTGGTGTATCAGTTTGAGAGGGTACCTGGTTTAAAATGGGCCTTTTCGCAAAAAGAAAGTTAGTTTTATTTAACAGTGCCTCTAAAGCACATCGATTTTTATCATCGTCTTTTGGACGTCTAACATATGGTCATTCTGACATATTTCTTTGGAGGAAACCCGCTGCTGCCACATAGGCTACTCTTTCCGATAAGCAGCAAGGGGGTCTTTTATATGCACTTTCCCACAGACAGGACAGCACGTACCATAGCCTTAGATGAACCAGTTGTGGACACCTGGTTGGGGCTTTTCGCAATGCACATGCATCAAAGTCAAACGGCAAGCCTGAAATCTTGTCTGAATTTCTGGCTTGCTTTCTGTCTGTGGAGGAGCTCTCTGGAAGCGCGAGACAAGCAAGTACTGTTCAGGCATCGTTGTAGTGAATATTTCATGCTTGATAGTACGTATTACGCTCTGCACTAACAAGTTAACAAGCAATTAACAAGTTACTAAATGCGGGTACAATCTCAATCTGGTGGAAATGCCGTTAGATTTTTACACATCTGCATTGCGAAAAGGCCCGTCTTAAACCGAACAACCCTCCAAAACTGCGACACCCTCCCCGGCCCGCCACGCCCCACCCGCCACCAGGGGTCTCCCCAATCTACACAGGTAAATCACCTACCTGTCACCTCCGCACAAAACAGAAATAAATGTCAGGCGATCGGAATCAATTTCCCTTTTTTGTTTTATGTGTGTGTGTAAACTATGGATTTGACAGTCTGTTAACTTGTTTTTGGTGGGATATATCCTGTTAACTTGTTTTTATATCCCACCAAAAACAAGTTAACAGACTGTCAAATCCATAGTTTACACACACAAGAAAAAAGGGAAATAGAATATATTCTATCTATAGTTTGTATATATATATATATATATATATATATATATATATATATATATATGTGATGTATAAGCATTATGCGAGTATAAAGCCGCGTAAGGGAATTTCTATGTCTTTATTACACTGTATTATGTTATTCCGATATTATATTATTGGCCAATGGGCTTCCTGCATCTATTTGCTTCCTACTCATACGGGTACCAGTGGCTCCACCACCGCCTGACCATACTTCCGCCGCTACTACTGTCACTTGCGACCGGAATTTTGAAGCGTCAACACCTCCTCCGCCACCTCCTCGCCTCCTCCCGCCGCCGCCGCCGCCGCCTCTACCACCCGTGATGTCGGCTGTCTACTGTTCTCTCTGTGCGTCCTCGCACAGGGAGGGTGACCTTGAGGCCTGCTCCCGCAACCAGATCGAGAGCGAGGTCGACGGACAGCCATCACGTCTGTCACGAAGAGCATCGGCTGAGCGGCAGGCGAGATCTAAACAGGAGGGGGACATTTCTTCAGCCATGCAAGGCATGTCTCTGGAATACCAGGTGAAGGAGGCGAAGGAAGATATCCGTGAAATGGAGCTGGAGGAGGAGATGGCGAAGCTGGACGAGCAGAGGGAAGGCCTGCGAAGACGCAGGGCCAAGCGCATATATATATATATATATATATATATATGCACATACAGTAGTGTACGACAATACACATACTAGGATCTTTTCCATCCTAGCAACATCTAAGGTCACATCATAGTGCTGACCCATTGGGAGAACAGGCCAGAGTAAGGGGTGTTGCGAAGCGAGAGGTGCCCAGAAGGAGCACTGAAAACATTAGGGACTATTCTTTATTTATATTCACATAATAAATTATATAGCATATATATATATATGTCGTGGGGGATGATGAAAATGGGAAATATTGCGCCTAGGGCGGGACTAGAACCCACATCTCTTTACATTCCAGGCCAGTGTGCTAACCATTACACCACCTATGCTCCCTGATGTCACCACACTACCCATGCCTACCCGTCTATGCGGCTCCTTGCAGACCACTAAACTCATCCCCTGTGGAATTGTAAGTCTTTTAATGCTTACAATTACATGCATACAGGCAGTGCACTTACACATACACAGGGTAGGTTCAACAACTATACAGCGCGTAGCTTGTACAGGATCATGGTCATGGCAACCAGTGTCGTGGGGGGGGGGTGAAAATGGGAAATATTGCACCTAGAGCGGGACTCAAACCCACCTCTCTTTGCATTCCGGTCCAGTGTGCTAACCATTACACCACCTAGGCTCCTTGATGTCACCACACTACCCACGCCTACCTCTCTATGCGGCTCCTTACCTGAGAGGTCAGTGCAGAAATCCTCCGGTGCGACTGACCCTGGTCAACATATGGGGGAGGCGAGGTGGGTGAGATGGCGCCACCGGTACAGTGTTGTATCTTACGGAGGATAACAATAATAATAATAACTAATATTACCTTGCGAATCTTTATACTCGCATAATATGTTATACATCACATAATAGAGCTTGTTCAAACGACCACTCAGATTCCAAACCTATGTTGTCCTGACAAAGCAGGGCTCCTATCAGTGGAGCTATGGTGAAATGAGTTAAAGGCATCTTGTGCATTTGCATTGGCAAACTGTTCGCACAAGGCAGCGAGTTGCTGAAGACAAGTACATCTGTACACACATAGTTGTGAATATATACATATAAGGTTTCAAATATTGTACAAATATTTGAAGGGTTCAGACGCAAAAAAAAAAACCCACTGCAAATCCATTTTTAGTTGTTTTCTATCAAATAGAATTAATTGGCTGTTGTGCTTTCCAGTTCAAGTCTATCAATTTCATATCGAGTAGGGAATTATATAGGGATGTGGCAGCTGCTGTGCAAAAACAGATTTGATTATCAGAATGATGGCAGCTTCAGCTCAAATGTGGTAGTCATCGTTTCATTTTTGACCCGAATGGTGTTTGTTGGTTGTTGCGTTTGAATCCTTCAAATTTAAACCTCAAAGCAAACTATGAATAAAACAACACTCTGCGTTGTCAGGAAGTCGGGAGCGCTTCGTGTGTGGCCCGTTCTGTAATTGTCACCAAAAGACTCAAGATAGTGGGGTTAGAGCCGGGATGAAGTAATGGCCGCGCACTCTTTAAAGTCGAAATCTGATGATTTGGTATGACAACAACAATGACAACATCAATAACATTAACAACATCAATAACAACACTAATAACATCAATTATGACAAGAACAACGACAACATCAATAATAATGACACCAACAATGACAACAGTCAAAACAACAGTAACAAAAATGATGACAAGAACAAAAAGACAACAACACTGACAACACCAGTGACAACACCAATGACATCACCAATGACAGCATCAATGACAACAACAATGACAACAATCACAACAGCAATCACAACAGCAATCACAACAATGACACCAACAATGACACCGACAATGACAACAACAATGACAACAACAATGACAACAACAATGGCAACAACAATGACACACAACAATGACAACAACAATGAGAACAACAATGACAACAACAATGACAACAACAATGACAACAACAATGACGACAACAACAATGACAACAACAATGGCAACAACAATGGCAACAACAATGACAACAACAATGACAACAACAATGACAACAACAATGACAACAACAATGACAACAACAATGATAACAACAATGACACCACAAACAAATTGCAACATTACCAAAATGATACTCTTTTAACTGGCCATGCTTATACATATTGCATAAAAACCTGCCGTCCTAAGGTGGTGAGCATCCACAAACAAACTGACCCCACCCACCCACCCACCCACACAGGACACAGGTCACGCCCCCTACCGCCCTCACAGCGCCTTATTACGGACTGGTGGCGTATACGCTAATTCAATCAGCACCTCTGATTATTCCTGGCCGGAAACTAATGTCCGCCATCTCTGTGCCAGGAACCACGTGACCTCAGCCCGGGATTGTGTGTTTTGTCCCAAACGCAGTTCGCCCACCTCTGACCCGGCCCCGGCCCCGGCCCCGGCCCCGCCCTTCCCCTCCCCCTTCCCCTCCCCTCCCCCTCCCCCTCCCCCTACCCCCCTCCCCTTCCCCCCTCGCCCTCCCCTCTTTCCCCCATCCCTCCACCCACTCACTGACAACCACTCCACTCCGACCAGAAGGGATGACCGAATGAGTTGAGCGTCCGTCTCCCGTTTTGGTAAGATTGTGGGATTCAAATACACAGGTTAGAATGAACCCTGGTCGAGTCAAACCAATGACTTAAAAATTGATACATGTCGCTTCCTAGCCAGGCACCCCGCATTATTAGGATACGGCAAGGACTGGTTGCCTCAGTGTCAGGATATGCAGTTACTATTAGTATTACAACTAATAGTTAATTTATATTATGTATAATACTTTTATTATCAAACATGATTTGCATGTGGTTATTATTGCAACTGATAGTTTCATTTACGAACCAACAAATTGTACTGAGTGGCCGGAAGACCAGTGCTCTGGCACTGACAAAAGGCATTATTCAGCGAATAAACTACATTTGAGTAAAAACAATTAAAAATTGACCGAGTGCGATATCGGGTTATGGTGCCGGCGACTTGGTTTCCCAGTCCTCCCCTGTCCTCCCCTGTCATAAAGTCGCCATGAGTGTGCCCTGTCACAAGTCAGTACCCGTCTTGGTATGACCTTAGATATTGCCAGGGCGTAAAACTCCAACAACCACCCACTGCAGTCCGAGACCAGCGTTTACAGCCGTGTCATCGCCTGGGGGCAGCTACTGTCGATAACCTCCTCCTGTAATTATAATCAAACTGTGCCCAGTCGCTACTGGGTCAACTTCACTCTGGGTCATTGAAGCCACCTGGAGTCGGACGGAGGAGACTAGCAGGTAGAGCGTCCGCTTCCTCTAGCGCCGCGAGGTCGCGAGGTCGGTTCGCCCAGACAGGGTCAAACCCCAACATTTTCGCTTAGTTCATGGCTAGATTCTGGATATAGATTTTAAAATTATTCTTTGGTATATTAGTTTGTTGTTTCCTTGTTGTTATTTTACGTCCTAGCAACATCTAAGTTCATATCAGGATGGGGTTATATTAGTTGACTAGGCATGGGAAATTTCAATCGCAGACAATTGGTCTTCCTTATTCCTCTTGCCCTATCCTAGTAATGCCAAACACCAGGATAGGTAGCGACAAGTATCAATTCTTAAGTCATTGGTTTGACTCAGCCAGGGTTCGAATCCCACGATCTACCAGAACGGGAGGCGGACACTCAACTCATTCACTTGCTGTCCGGACCGCACTTCATCCACACCTCTCTCTATCTCCTCTCTGCTGGCCTTGCTCCTCCTAGATATTGTTTGAAAAGAGTTCCAGGAGGGGGAGCCCGCCAGCATTTCACTTTCTACTCTTAGTCTTACTCTGTCCTTCAGGAATCATTGTTGTCAATATGTTATGCTTGATAGTATATATTATCCTCTGCACTAACAATTTAACAAGCAATTAACAAGTTATTAAACATGGGTACAATTTCAATCAGGCAGAAATGTGTGCACGTGCACATTGAGAAAAGCCCAGTTTTAAACCAGGAACCCTTTTAAACTGCGACACCAGTCCGGCGTTGCCCGTGGCTGGCCGTGTGGTGGCGCTGTTCACGTTGCTATTGAGAGTTGTGTGATGGGTGATGGTTTGGTGGCGAGTAGTGTGGTGTGTGCAGGGTGTGGGTGTGGGTAGTTGGGAGCTGGTAAGGGGGGAGGCCATGGATGCAGTCCTGGGGTAGCCCTGAGGGCAGCCCCCCGGGTACTGGAGGAGGAGAAGGAGGAGAAGGAGGACAAGGAGGACCGTCCTCCACCCCGAACACATGTTAGGAGCACGACCCTCCTGCCCCCCCCCCACAGCTCCCCCCCCCCCACCATATCCCCGCACACACATACTCGCAGATTCATGCACCCCCCCCCCCCCACCCAAACAGAACCGCGACCTCTGCCAAAGCGACTACGCAGAGCTAAACTCTGACCTTGGAGTCCTGACCCTCATGTTTAGTAGGGTTTGTGTGTACTCTTTTTTTCCTCCTGTTCCTCCTCCTACTCCTCCTCCGCCCCCCCCCCACCCTCCCCTCCCACTCCCCTTCCACTCCCCCCTCCCTTCCCCCTCCCTTCCTCATCATTTTCCTCATCCTCATCCTCTCCCCCAATCCCACCCCACTCCTCCCCCTACACTCTCCTCCCCCTATCTTCCTCCTCACCGCATCCCATCATGTCCGCCCTCTCCCCCTCCTCCGCTGCCCCTACCCTTCCCCTGCCCTCTCCCCTACCCTTCCCCCTGCCCACCCCACTCCCATCTCCTTCCCCTCAATCATCTAGACACTTCGACCCCTTCCCCCCTACACTCTCTTTATCTCTCTCCCCTCCCCTTCACTGCCTCTCTCGTTCTGTAGCTCCTCAGTCTCCTCTCCTCCCATCCCCCTCCCTCTCCTCCCCCTCCTCCCTCCCTTCCCCCTCCCCCTCCTCTCATTCCTCCCTTCCCCCCCCCTCTTCCCCTCCACCCTCATCCACTCCCCTCCACATCCCTCAACCATCCCCTGCCCTCTCCTCTCCTCCCCCTCCACCCCCCCTCCCCCCTCCCCCCCTCCCTCCCCCCCTCACCTCCCCAGCCCCTCACCGACCCCTGCCCTCCCCGACCCCTGCCCTCCCCCCCCCCTCCCCTCTACCTCCCCACCCCCCCCCCCCCCCCCCCACCACCCCCCCCCACCCCCCCCCCCCCCCCCCCCCCCCCCCCCCCCCACCCCCCCCCCTCCCCCCCCCCTACCCTCTCCTCCCCTCCCCTCACCCTCCCCCCCTCCCCTCCCCTCCCCTCCCCCCCCTCCCCCCCTCCCCCTCCCCTCCCCTCCCCTCACCCTCCCCCTCCCCTCCCTCACTGTGCTGTAAGTGGTGAGTGGTTGGACAGACTGCCGACATCAGACCGTTTATGCTCCACCTGGTGGTGATGTGTGTACGGACAGATCTTTGTACCACGTGACAAGCCCCGTCTCCCGGCCGCCATTATAGTTCTTCTAAGTCTCTCTGAGTTCCAGAGAGATTGCAGTCTCTCCTATATATCCCAGTGTCTATTCTATCACAAATGCTCTTTCTCGATTCTATTCTAGTATATTACATGCTATATCCTATGTTATATCCTATGCTATATCCTATAGACCTATTTCAATGTCTGTAAACATTGTGTATGCGCGCGCAGCTTGGCTGCAGACCGAATGCACACTGCCACTGGTTTGCCGGTACGCGCAGTGCAAAACGTTTATTTTATTCAAAATTAATAGAAATGCAGAACCGTAACCATATAAATTTAATATAATCTATTCGGTGAATATGTTTTCTATATGTGTTCCAAGCGGTTTGTGTCTAAGTTGTGTGGTTTTACAGATATTTCACTTTTTCTGTAAGAAGATTGCTCATGGCCATTGACAATGCACTGAGTTTGCCGATACGCGCAGTGCAAAACGTAGGTTTTATTCAAAATTAATAGAAATGCAGAACCCTAACCTTATGAATTTAATATAATTTATTCGGTGATTATGGTTTCTATGTGTGTTCTAAGCGGTTTGTGTCTAAGTGGTGTGGTTTTAGAGATATTTCACTTTTCCTGTATGAAGATTGCTCATGGCCATTGACAATGCATTGAGTTTACCGTACGGGCAGTGCAAAACGTCTATTTAATTCAAAATTAGTAGAAAAGGTGAACCCTAACCTTGTGCATTTAATAGAATCTATTCGGTGAATATGTTTTCTATTTGTATTCCAAGCGTTTTATGTCTAGGTGGTGTCGTTTTAGAGATATTTCACTTTTTCTGTATGAAGATTGCTCATAGCCATTGAGTTTCCAGTGTGACAGTGTGTCATCCTGCAGCCAAGCAGCGCGCGCACTGACCTAAATACCCATGCTGACGTCATATGAAATAGGTCTATGCTATATCATATGTTATATCATATGTTATATCCTATATCCTTCCACTATACACTCTCGTAGCCCTACTCTCCCCTATCTCCTATCTCCTATACAATTGGTTGATGTTACGTCCTTGCTACATCTGAGAGTGCAGACTTTGTAGTTATATCCTATAAACACCTGTGGCTATATCCGAGAGACCAAATCCTATAGATAGCTTTATCTAATAGCTGTGTCAGACAGACTCTATAATCCTAAAGTCTATAACTGAGCTGGACGTTGCATATTCCGATGGTTTTGAGTTTTAGTCATGTTTCTGAGATAAAATATATTAAATTGATAATTGTAACCTACATCACTTTAGTTTGAAGTAACTTTCATTTTAAATGGCTAACTTATGAAATATTTGAAGTGCGAACATTCAACATTAATTTGGGCATCCAGGACACTATAGGCTTATGCAGTAAAAGCTTCTCTTAAATTGACTCAGTGTGCCCTTCTATGTGACAATAAATATGTACTATGTGCATCAGTATCTAAGTCATATATGTAGAATCAAATCTAGATGAGTGTTTTGGTTTTGACTATGCAGCTTTAATTCATGAGTGTAATTAATATGCTACTTAAAGTTAAAGCTGCATAATCCGATTATTTTCGGCATGTGCCATTTTTGGATAAATATATCGAGTTGGTCGTTCTGCTTGATATACATTAATTTAATTTGATTGAAGTGATTTTTATTATAAATTGTATACTTGGAGATATTTGAAGTAGCAACATGGTATATTAATTTTGGTGTGCACATGGAAATCCTTATAATCTACCTTACTTAAAACTCACTAACTTTGGAGATATTTGAAGTGGAAACATGCTAAATTAATTTTGGCATGCACATCGAAATTTGGACACCATAGGATTCAGCAGTAACGGGTTCTAATATATTGACTTAATATTCCCTTCTAAATTAGTTCTATGCAGAAATGTTTATTAAATGCACCAGTATTTAAAGCTGCATAGTCCGATGATATATCAAATTTTCAAAACCAAACTAATTATCTAGATTTGATTTTAGGTATCTAACTTAGATACTGATGCACTTATTAAGCATTTGTTTCTGCATAGAAGGCAATACTGGGTCAATTTAACAGAACCCCTTACTGCAGAGGTCTATGGTGTCAGAGTTTTGGCAAGCTTGTCTAAACTAATTTTCCATGTTTGCACTCAAAATATCTCAAAAGTTTACCATTTAAAATAAAAGTAACTTTGAAGTAATGTAAAGTAGATAGATACTAGTGATCAATCTAATAAATTTATCTCAGAGAAAAATACAGAAATTCAAAACCATCGGACTATGCAACTTTAAGTTGGATATGTAGGATTTAATCCAGATAAGCGTTTTCATTTTGAAAATGGTAGGCTTCCATTGGACTATCTGTGCAAGACTCCAAAATACTACTTCGGACCGAAACTGGGCGCAGTGGCCGAATCGGTAGAGCGTGGGTGTCGCGTGCGGAAGGTCGGGAGTTTGTCTCCCGATCGAGTCAGACCAATGACTTTAAAGTTTATACTAGTCACTTCTTAGCCTAGCGCTCAGCATGAATAGGATAGGGACTGGTTAGCTCAGTGTCAGGATAATGTGACTGAGTAAGATATCCGGTCATGGTGCCGGCAACCTGATTTCACAGTGAGGCAGCACTATAAAGTCGTCGTGAGTGCACTCTGTCACAAGTCGGTACCCGTCCTGATATGACCTTAGTTGTTGCCAGGATGTAAAACTCCAACGACCAACCAACCAACCATGAAAATTTGATCGTTTTCATCGGACTGTGCAGCTTTAAGAAAAAATTACTCGAACATGCGCTTACGTAACTTTGGGCGCTAGTTACTAAACCGATCGGCGATCCGTTGATACAACCCCCCCCCGCCCCCCCACCGTCGCCGCCATCTTGTTTGTCCCCGCGTCCCCCGTCCTGTAACGCACCGTATGCCTAATTGGCGGCGACTAATTAAATATTCAGCGCTGGCCGTTTAAGATAAGGCGGTCACGATCTCTGCCCTCCGCCGTGACCTCTAATTGACCTAGCCTTGAGGTCATACTCCGCGCTGACCGCCAGGTGAGCTGTGTCATGGTAATGGGGCACTTTACCGCCGGACACTCGAGGGGTCGCCGTGTCCAGCTCCCGGTGCGCCGGTCAGTCCCGCCACGACCTTCAGGGATCGGCCTTTGACCTTGTGACCCCCCCAGGGGATCATGTAAGGGCAGGGAGCGTGTTGGTTGACCTTGAGTGGTGGCGTGCCGTGGGCATGTGTTTGTTTGTGTGTGTGTGTGTGTGTTTGGAGGTGAGGTGGGATGGAGGAGTGTGGAGAGTGTGTGTGGAGTGTATATATATGTGTGTGTGTGTGTGTGTGTGGAGATGTGGGGTTGGGGGAGGGGGAGTGTGGAGTGTGGGGTCGGGGACGTGTCGCAGAGGTCAAACCGCGGGTTGGCTGGAAGGCAGGGCCTGCAGAGACCTGGCACAGACCGACGAACTAGGTATGTGTGTGAAGACACTAAGGACCCTAGGGTGAGCTGGTGATTTACCACACATTACACATAGACCTTGGGATGTGGCAGAGACATTATACTTATAGTCTCTGGGATATAACTAAAGGTATGCGTGTGACATGGTGGACACACTAAGGACCTATAGCATATAGCGTACATTACACACATATTTTGGGATGTGGCAGAGACTAATATTATAGTCCGTGGGATATAGCTAAAGGTCTCTATTATCTAGGGGATATCTAATAAATTACACATATTTTGGGAAGTATGTATGTGTGTGACATGCTGGAAACACTCAAGACCCTAGGGTGAGCTGATGATTTACCACACATTACTCATAGACTTTGGGATGTGGCAGCAACTGAAATCGACACGCTGAAATCAACACACTGAAATCAACACACTGAAATTAACACACTGAAATTAACACACTGAAATCAACACACTGAAAACAACACACTGAAATCAACACACTGAAATCAACACACTGAAATCGACACACTGAAATCAACACACAGAAATTAACACACTGAAATCAACACACTGAAATCGGCAGACATGATTTCGTCAATGATGAGTCCAAAGGCGACTACTGAGTATGTCCAGTGTGCGACATACAATATGTGCATACAATAGATCCGCCCTCCATAGAGGACAGGTCTACGCCTCACTTGGTTGCACTGTCTTGAACGGTGATGTATTAGCAAAGCCCGACCTGGACAGGAGGAGGTGATGTGGGAGGGGTGGGGGGGGGGGGAGTGGGGGGCATCACAAGCTGCTTCCTCCTCCACGGTCCCTATGCATAATACATTACGACGTGTGTGGGACCACATCCACACTCACACCCACATACTCACACTCACAGTCACATACCTACACTCACGCACTCACTCACTCACTCACACACACTCACTCACTCACTCACTCACACACACACTCACACTCAGACACACGCACAATGTGGTGTTCTCTGGGGCGGAGTGGTTAGAGTGTCTGACATTTTTCTAGGTCGGACTCCTAATCTGAAGGTCAGTGGTTCGATTCCCTGTGGCCCCAGCTCTGCCAATTTGGATTTCCACCACTGTGTATAAAGCGTCATCAAAGGCATGTTGCTCTCATACCATGTCTATGTGGTGTGGGAGGTTAAAAATCCCTTGGGGAGGTAAAAGTGTAGGCTCGGGCTTTTTATCGACAAACTGTCTAATGGTGAAAATAAGCCTAATCAGGCTTACCCATGATAGGCAGTATAAATCTTCAATAAAAAAATGCCACTCACCCACATTTACCTATCCTCTAACACACCCACCCACACTCACATCCACACTCACACACACACTCACACCCCCACACACACACACACCCTCACTCAATCACACACTCACACACACCCACACTCACACCCACACCCACACTCACACACACACACCCACACACACCCTCACTCACATCCACACTCACACACACACTCACACCCACACCCACACTCACACCCACACCCACCCACACTCACATCCACACTCACACACTCACACCCACACACACCCTCCCTCAATCACACACTCACACACACACTCACCCCCACACTCGCCCTCACACACACAATGCCACACGCCCACATCTCCTACAGCTGTTGTTGTTGGATTAACTAACAAAAACCCACCACTCACCTCACCAGTTTCAGGGTAATGTGACTGTGGGACATCGGGTCCTGGTGCTGGCGGCCTGATTTCCCAGTGAGGCAGCACTATAAAGTTGCCATGAGTGCGCGCTATCACAAGTCGGTGCTCCTTCTGGTATCTCCTAGAGTCTTGCCGGGGCGTAAAACCACACCTGTGGTTGGGCTCTTAGGCTGCCTTTTTAACTTCCTTCC